>JAADYU020063348.1:0-15564 GCA_011763375.2 Heteractis magnifica
TTTTGTTCTCTGCAATCTGATTGGTCGAGGTGCTCCAATTCCAAATGTATTGTTTTCATCCTCAATTGTGATTGGCTAACCTTGTCTAAGTGGCCCCGGTTTCAGTAGCCGCACTGTAAGTTTAGCCAGGTATAAACAAAGTTTTTATTCTCATGGGTATAAATATGGTTGCCACATGAGAAAGGTCTATTGTTATTAAGATTGACTAGGTATTTATTGAATTAGCAATTTGATATTTTTCATTGAAAATTAAAATCTGAAATTGGTTTGGACTGGACATTGGATGCTGGACCAAAACCTTAGTTAGCATTGCACTTTTTCAATGAAGAGAAAAGCTCCTTATCTCAGCCATTCCAAAGAAAACAATTATTCCCTATGTATTCTGAGCTTGGAGAACAATAAATGGTTAATGAAATGGAATGATAATTATTTGCAGTGTTGACAGCTGGCTCTTACATAAATTTGAATTTTTTGCAATATCTAGAAAATGCACAAAAAGATCAGCCAGTTTATTTAATTTCAATTTCTACTAAACATTTTTTAAAATGACAGACTGTAGAAATTCGAGGGGGGAGGTGTGGTGGAGTTCGGGATTATACAGCAGGCAGTGCATGATGGTCTTTGTGTTGACATGCGTAATGAAGCAGTTCAGTTCAAAATGGCTGCTTGTAGACATGAAAAGACGTAAAACAAGACATTTGCCCGGCCCCACCAACTCAAATAAGCCATGACTGGCAATAAATCGATAGAAAAATGCTTCGAGGAAGCCGAAGAAACGGGATTCTTACACTTAGGGAACAAAGGACTGAGAGATTTTCCAGATGTGGCAAGCGATTGTGAACTAATCGATGTGATAGAAGCAGGTAATGATTAAGCTTGCCATAAAAACCGTTTTTTCCCTGAAGATTTTTTATCCCTTGGCTTATAAAATACTTTTTGATACTACTCATGGGATTTTGGTTCTATTTTAGATCTGTCCAAGAATAGATTTGCTGAATTTCCTATAGAAATATGTGACTTCATTATGTTGGAAAGGCTCGACTTGTATCACAATGCCATCCGAAACATCCCCGACCTCGATGGGCTAAAGTGGCTTACAATGTTAAATTTAAGGTTGGTTCTCTGGAATACTTGGTAATAACATTATAGAATATATGTGATGGAAAAATACTCCCCTCTTGTAGCATTGATTGTTTTTTACCGGTCCTAAAATAGCAGTTAGAAATGGGTGACTTCGACTTCACCTAAATATCTTGAATAATTTGTAAATAAGCTTATTTGATTTTGGAAAATTTTGCATTCTCCTATTCCTAATGAATAATTCTGCTTGTTATCCAATAATGTATTTTTCATTGCTGTTATTTGTAGGTGCTTTTTAGTTTAGACGTAGCAAATTTAGGAATCGGAATTTATATTTGCGAAATGTCATACTTGTTGTTTATAATATGTATTCTTCGATTTGAAATCGCAGCCTGTGGCGGTTCATCGAGTAACAAAGCTCTTAATCACTCGATTGCTTTTAACAAAACGACTTTAAAATGATAATATTAAAATAAGGGGAGTAGCTGGGTAAGGCATTTATATTTAGCATTCTCTGATTTCTTTTTGTACGACGAATGTTCCAAGAGAAATGAAAGATTCGAGAGGTGCTTCAGCAGATTGCTTGCAGTTTTCGATTCCTCTTTTTTAAGCATTGTCACGGATCGATTCAATACGAATTATTTCAGAATTCTATCACAGGATTCCGAATTCCACGATGCCGGAATAACTGCAACATTAGAATGAAGATGGGACCAAACACCTTCAGAAAGCTCTAGGGGTATCTTTCCCTGTCTAGGCATGTTGACTTCCGGGTTATAAGCCATCATTCCTAGTTTTTCAAGGCCTGATTCATTCGAATCTTATCCTTTCTAACAGCCATCTTCTATTTCCTGTGGAGTTATAAAAATTAAACGACATTCTTTTTAGAATTTTCTTAATTTGTAAACAATTCCTCAATAGATTTTATTAAAAATTTAACTCAAGTCACTTCTGCCTGTCAAAATTGCTTCTTTCTGTCAGTTTGAGTTTGTTTAAGTTTATTAATTTTTCTAGTCAAAACTGAGCACAGTATTCCTGGTTTGGCTTCATATTTTGCTTTTTTTGGCTTCATTTGATATTGTTATTGTACTATTTATTAAAACACAATACAATTAATCCAGTATATATGTTAATATGGTTTCCCTCAATGTCATGCCGTGATAAGCCTCAATCCTCTTTCCAAGCAAACTCCAGTAGATCTAGCTAGGTATTTGGCTTTGTGCCTAGATCTTACAATGTCATTAAAATCTGACATAGGAATTGAAAATAAAAAGCCATATAGATATCTTTGTTTTGGGTATACACATGCACTTGTAATGAATGCAGGATATTTTCTTTCCTTACAAGAATAGCATTATATATGGTGCTTTTGTTTTAATTTATTATTATTTTTTAATTTCAATATATTAGCTTTGAGCTTAGAAATTTTAAGTAGAAAAAGCTGAGTTATCTTTTTATTATACTTTTAAATTTAGGCTGTTTATTATAGGTTTGGTTTTTTGATACTTACTTTCATAAAAAATGAGGTTTCCAATATTCCATTAACAAAATATATTTATATGGCTCACCTCACTTGATTGTGGTCAAATAAAGATTATTATAAATAGATGTGTGGTCAACAAAAACTGTATCTCCAATAGCTGATACTTTTTATACATGTGCTATTGTGATTTTTTTTTCCACAAGCTGTCTATGAGCATTATGAATATGATTTTCTGCTAATTGAATTGGTCTTCTTCTAGCACCTACAGTATTCAAGTGGTTTCTAGACTAGGTTGAATGCATTATAATTCAGAAACTGGCTGTGGCCAGAGATACCATATGTTGTCACCTCATGTATTAAATTTTACTCCTGCCTGTCTACTGACTCCTATAAGAGAGGTAAAGCAAATTGAATGCATTTTATACCAGTGTCTGTCTATGAAAAGATTCTACACAATTCCAGGTCAGATGGCTTGCTTGGTAGCAAAGCCATATGCTGTCTATATTTTTGGTGTAAAACAGCTGTCATTGTAGAAGAAATGTAGAGCAGAAGAAATGAATTAAGTGGGTCATTCATAGTGCTGTTTTTAGTTGTCATAATTTACAGTAAGGTCTGATGAGGGTAGATCCTAGTACTGGAACTTCCTTGGGGATAGTTGAGTTTGACATCAATCCCACTTCAATGGGTATGAATATTTCAGTGACATCTTGGTACATATAACCCATATTAAAATTATATGCATGCTCGTATTTCTGTTTTAAACCTGGAAAACTGACAGTATGTTTTGCCAAATGAACTCTATAGAATAATAAATGTTGTACAATAAAATATTAATAGGATGTTTTCATGATTGAGTCATTTTACTACCACTACCAAAATGTTTCCTCCTGGGAATAAAGAGAGAATTGGTAAAATTTGCCTGACAAAAGAAACCACTTAAAAGCATTCTGGTATTGGTAGTAGATTACACCATCATGTAAATGTCAAATTATAATATGGATATTTTTGGAATTTTGTATCTATAGAACTCTCCAGACATTCTTACTAATTTTACATGATTTTTTTATGCTTTTGTTTTTCAGGAGAAATCAAGTCTGTAGCCTTCCTTTAAGCCTTGGTCAATTGCCTCTTAGAGTTTTAAACCTCAGTAATAATAAACTCGCCTCTCTTCCAGTAGAAATAGGATATTTGACATTACTTCAAGATTTGGTATGTAACCCCTTCCTTTATAAATTAACAAATAAATCTATTGATAGAATCTATTTTGTCTAAGATTTGGCTCTTCTTCATCATCATCAGTTGACTTCCGCCAAGATCAGAAACACTATTTTTTGCCATCAAGTCTTGTTCATCCTTGCACACCCAAGTTCATCTAGTATTAAGCCAGTGTCCCTAGTTAGAGTGTCTGGGTAATTGAGGGGTCTGGTTCTTCTGTTTGGGCATGGGAGTCTCCATAGGATGATGTCAGAGATGACCTGGTCTTTGGCTCTGAAGCAGTGGCCTGAGAAGCAGACTCTTCTTTGCACCACAAAAGTGGAGATGGGAGGGGTTTTCCCATATTCTGAGCTTTAGTAGGGTGGTCCTTCCAAGAGAGATTTTGGATTTTGGCTCTTCTTAGTGGGGCTCTCTTCAAGCTTAGTGTATGTGACATATTGATGTGTTTTTGCTTTGTTTTAGGATTTAAGTTGCAATGAATTAACTCGGCTTCCAAGTAGTATGGGAGAAATGATTTCTTTAAAAGATTTAAATGTAAGGAGGAACCAGTTACAGGCTCTTCCCGATGGTAAGATTTTCTTGGCCTTTCTGGCTGTTAATTTTCCAGATTGTACTTTCTAAATCCTAATTTTGATTTTTTGTTTCTTTTTCAGAATTAAGCAAATTAAAATTAGTGAAATTGGACTTTTCATGTAACAGAGTGTCTGTCATCCCTCCTGCATATAGACTTATTACTACATTATCATGTCTAGAATTATCACATAATCCTCTGACATCGCCACCAGCACATGTAAGTTAATTGGTTATAGATTTAATATTCCACAAAACTTTGATACTGAAGTTATTTTTATCAAGAACTTTTGTGTGGTATTTCCAGTCATTTCTAAGTTGATGGAAGTTATGGCAGTGTAGTCTTATTATCAATATATAGAAAACTTTAGTTAAATTTTCCTGTATTGTTTTTCTAATGTGTTAATGATATAAAAGATATCTGATAATGATGGTTTAATGATACCATTGATGATGATGCTTGATGATAGCAATGATGATGATGATAATGATAATGATACATAATCTTTTCCTGTTTAAATCAGGTCTGTATCAAGGGTAGACAACATATTTTTAAATATTTGAGTGTGGTGGCACAGCAACAGGAAAAAGTAAGTATCATAAGACCTTCTTCATCATACCTTCATCACTCTCACATTATCCTCTTCTGAATGCTGGAATTTAGAAATATTGGTTTATAATATCATTTTTCATTGTCAAAAATTTCCATGCTTAAAGGGGCTTTTTTGGTGAAATAATTTGGATTTTCTCCTATTACAGAAAAGAACCTTAGATCGAGATATTAGGAAACCTTACTCAGCTGGTAAAAAGTCATTAACTGCAAGGTAAGAATTATTCATCACAGCTAATCTTTATTGTTACTAACTCATCCATCCATTTGTCCTTCCATCCACCACTCTCATTCCATTTAACCAGCCATCCAGTTGGTCTTCTATCCAATCCCTCATCCCACTTACCCACTCGTCCTTCTATCCAATCCACCTCTTCCCCACTTACCTATGAACCCATTCATTTGTTCTTCCATTCAATCCATCTTATCCCACCTATGTTTAAATTCATCCTATTTCATTTTTGTTCCAGTTTGAAGGAAGAATACTTGATGGGAGATTCTGATCAACTTATAACTGAGAGAGTGAGGAGAACACACTCACTTGACATGTCTGGAGCTGGCTACATCAACCAAGTAAGCATAACCCATTCATTGAAATAAATGCCATCTTGATTTGCTTATGGCAATGATATAAATTAAATACTTTCCAAGAGTGGCAAGGGTCTTTAGAGGATAACAACTTCTTCTAACAACTTCTTTGTGGAACCTCCTACTGGTAATGTTGGGGGGAGGGGTGGGTCTGACATCAGTCCTGCTTCCTGGACAAGGTATTATTAATATTTTTGCAAATCACACAAATGGGTGTGGAAAAGAAGCGAATAGGAATATGATATAATGAAGTTTCTTCTGTCCTACTATTGTTGTTGTTGTCAGTTCTGCAAAGAACTGATTTGAAATTTCTCATAGGTTGAATATTACAGTCAAACTAAGAAAACTGTGAACACCTAAAATACCTATGGAATGTTAAGCATTATGTTCTGACCAATAACATGCGAGAATGAATTCATTTCTAATTCATTCTCACATAATTGGTCAGAACATGATGCTTAACATTCCAGACATATTTTAGGGATACACAGTTTTCTTAGTTTGACTGTAGAAATTTGAAATACTCACTACTTTCTTTTTGTATGTACTTTAAAAGAAGGATGACAAGGATTTATACAGACCAAGGTCTCTGCGAGAGCGTGACAGGCAAAGGAAACCATTATCAAATGTTTTTGAGTCAGATGAAAAAAGGAAAAAAATTCAAATGGAAATTGAACGAGCTCAGCGGCTTCTGTCAGAGTCCATGCAGTCAGATGATCGTGAGGCTGGAAGTCAACCTGACGGAGAACTGAATGAAGGAGAACAACTAGAAAAGGTGGGTTCAAGCACAATGAAGCTGTAAGCTGCAGTATTGCCTTGCAACTGAACAAATCCACTGGGTGTAATGTTCTTTGTTTGAGGCTTATCCTTTGTAACATATCATCTCAAGCATTTCTGATAGGCAAAGAAATAATACACAAGGGAATGAACTAAATGGGAAAACATTGATTATATGCCCTAGTGGATTTAGTCTAGTAGGACAATGTGTCTAGCAATAGACCAAAATTAGAGATTGTTTGGATCTTGTAAGGGACTTGTCATAAAGTAAAAGGGGTGGGCTGGTAAAATAAAATTTATGAAGGCAGTTATTTAAGTGTCACACCCCTCTTAAGAACACTGGTACAAAAATAGATAACCACTCTTGACTAGTGCTCATTTTCTTGACCTGCCCTTATTTATAGGCTGAATAATTGTGATCAACCTCCCTTTTTTACCAGCCCACCCCCCTTTACTTTATGACCAGTCCCTAACTTGAGAATAATTTTCTTCATTGAACATTTTTGTTCAGTAGCTGTATTATTCTTGGTTGTGTTCCTTGAGGATACTCATGTAACCTGAAATAATTTATACAAAAATATCTTGGAGCAATTTGGTGCATCATAAATACCAGTAGTGCTCATACCAGTGTGGTAATAACTTTAGTCCAGATGTTTGGGTGTTTTATTGGTGCTGAATTTGATCAACCATTGTTTTGATTTTGCACTGTCATGCAAAACACACTCTGAGGTATTATAAATAGAGCAGATTTTGTATGACTGTGAAAAGCTAACAATAAGATTGGTGCTGTAAGTGTGCCTTGACATGACCATGAAGTTTTTTAAAAATTTAATATGCCTTGACTTTGTCAAGACAGTGTTTGTGCTACAAGCTTTTCATAGTCATATGAAATCTGCTCTACCATTGTTAACGTGGTCAATAAAGGTAAGAAAAGGTGCAATTATGTTTTCTGTTTTCATTCATTTGGTTCTTTTCATTCATAATCAAAGTAAGTCTACATGGCAATCCAGCTGAGAAAACAAATAGCTGCGCAAAGCATTGTTGGACAAAACCTCTGGCCCTCACTCTTTGTTTTCAATATCATTTCTCTCATGGTTTGTTTAATAGTTTTGGACTTTTCTAGGAGTCAAAATACATTGGATTAAATTTTCAATTGTTCCCAGGTGGAAAAAAGTGTTTGAATATAGGGCCAGCCATGAAAAATCACAACAGACTGTGATTGGTTAGAAAATGTATTTCCACTCAGCTGGATAGATGGCTATCATTACTTTGATATCTTATCAATACAAAATATATACAGCTATGTATAACATGTAACTATGTAATGTGTAACTATAATTGTACCCATTTTTATTATCACCCTGTTCAAAACAACTCCATCACTCAAAATCATTATTTACAAACCAAAACACCATATTTCTGTTTGCTGGGGCATTTGATAATAAAAATGAGTGTTATACATAATAGCCTTGAGTGTCATCCAACCTTGATTATTGTAAATTATTCTCTTTTTTCTTTATTCTTTAACTTTTATTTCTATTGGTGTTATATTTTTATTGCTATTTATTTGTCATAAATGATTGTTGTAGAAATACAGCTTTTTAGCCATGCAAATATATTTCATAAATTAATGTGCTTAATTGTTTATATTCATTTGTTTTATAAATTAGCTGTAATTATTAACACAAGCATGTCACCATGCCAGAACATTCTTTAATATGTGTGTAGTCACAGTTGTTTCAACTGCGTCAGCTGTAGGTTAAAAATAAAATTCTGAAACTTTATATTCCTTTTTTAAACTAAATAACTTTTCAACACTGATCTAAATTTCCAAATTTCAGTGTTAAATATCATATTGTCATCCATTCATTATTACTACATAAATAATTCTTAGTATCATAACACTTTAATAGTTGTTCCCAGCTATGCTTGTGGTTCTGATTACAGTTGAGCTTCTTCTGAATGTCAACTCAACTGCGTTTAAGTTGGAATAGATTTCAAAGCAATATATAACAAGAACTGTGACATCTACTCTTTTCATTATTTTAGTCATTTAAGAATATTCAGCCTTAAAAATCTATATACAAATATATGATTTATACCAGTAATTGTGTTGTGCTGAAAACCAGATTGAAACAGAAACTTGTGCTTCTTGTCACAAAAAAGACAGCAATCACTATTAACCTGTTGTTTAGAGTTTACCTTTAATTTAAAGTTTGCTGCAGCACAGAATTACTAACCATTCTAGAAAGCTTAACATTTTCATTATAATTGACTAAAAAGCACCTAATGTCTAAAAGAAACAAATTCAAAAGAAGCAAAACAAAAAAAGACTAGAATCATTAAAGTTTCTGTGAAGCTGGCATAAAAAATTTACTCCAGGGAAGACTGGAAATTGTATTTTTTCCTGGACGTCTTTTTTCCCTTGAGTTGTGCCAGACTCACAGTAAATCCTTCTTTTGATTCTGTTTCAGATGAATTCATGGCTGATGCTGGCATTAAACCTCCAACGATCACTAGAACCTAAAACGATGTTCTCCACTATTGTTCTTCTTCTTTACCTCTTGTTAAATTTTACTTCTGTCTTAAAATCTCTTCTGGCTATTGGGCTTTGCTTTGCTGTTGCTTGGGTGCTTAAAGACTAGAATTGCTTAAACATTCTCAGTTTATTTATGCCCTTAGATACATGTATGTATTTTAGCTTAGTTACACAAATTAATTAGATTTCTATTGACAGTAAATAGGGTGTGTATATCTCAAGTAAGTTCTTTTCAAGAGATAGACCCCTTGCAGCAATTCCCAAAGCAGTTCATTTTGGAGGACAAAACAATAGAATTTTATTCTCCTGAGAATTGAAGACTGAAAATATTCCATTGTTTTGCCCTGCAAATTGAACTGCTTTGGGAATTGCTGCAAGGTGTCTATTAAAATCAAAAAAGCAATTATATCTTGCTAAGATGGCCTCTCTTTAGCTGTCAGTCTCCAAGGACAACCATCTTGGATGGAGTTTGCTTAACTATTTCAGAGTTTTTGCTATAACTAAACTCTTACGATGGAGACTTCTGTGTGATTGACAGGTAAAGCTGGCCTTTCCCTGCCTTAGAGCTTACTACATACAAAAAAGGTTATACATTTAAAAGAGAACCCTCACCATAGACCACTTTAGTCCTAGAACATGTTAAGTTTTCCAGTCAGTGTTCACCCACCTACCTCCCCCGCCAAAAAAAAAACAGAGAAAGAGACAATACAGTAGTGTGAAACCAAAAGTTTGTCATAAAACTGTCTAGACCTTAGTATTAATTTACAGACACAACAACACCAAAATAGAAAGCATGAGAAAATGCTTTCAAATGTAAATTCTAAAATTTGATTTATTTTTGTTAGAATTTAAAGTTCAAAGTATTTTTCCAAAAAGACATTTAAGTTATTAGTTTGTAGTCAATGTTCACATAAAGAATTTCAATTAAAAAACCCAACAAAAAATTCCATTTAAAGAAATATAATTATTTTTTATTGTCATTTCCATTTATATTTTCATTATTATGAACTTATCTTTCTTTTGCTTCAAATTTATTTTAGCTTCCTAAAATTTAGTCCTGATCAAAAGTTTATTTTCTCCTGTGTTTAATATATTTTTGTTGTTTGATAAACAAAATTTCTAATAAGTTAGAAATGTGAGCAAGACAAGAAGCATATTATAGCAAAATCACTATTAAATAATAGCAATTATTTTTTTCAATAAATCATTAATCTTATTAGCATATAGCATTATATTAAGAATTTAGTTGAAAATAGAAAAATATACAAAAATAGTATACTAGTTCATATGATTCAATCAGAAGTTTATTATCATTAATAGCATTGGAAATATAAAACATTCCATTTCTGTTATTAGTCATTATCACTTATTTGATATTATGTGATATATATATAGAGAGAGAGAGTACATATGTTTAAATTGACCCTGGATTATGAGAGATCAGAGGCATTAAAAATAAGCTCCCAGCCTCTAAATGTAGGAATACTTAATCCCCCTCAAAAGCTCACAAGATTTTAACTCCACTTCATGTACAAAATAATGTATTCGGATATCTTAATGCTGCAAAGTTGAATATTTGTGAAGTCCTTAAAATAGATATGTATAGAATTCAGTGGCCCTGACATTCAGGTTTCAGAGATTATTGGGCATCAATAGTTTGAAGATTATTAATACAGACCTGAAACCATTTTGGTCTATACAGGTTTAAGCACATTTCCCTTGTAGTATCAACAATAGACTAAATCATTACATCAACAAAAGATACTGCAAACACTGAAAACCACTCTCTCCCCACCCTACCCTCCCACAATTTTGATTGATTACTAATTGTGGGGGCATTTGCCACATGATACTGATGTCACAAACTTTCATGGGATGATGAGTGTGGATTAGCAGTGGCATATTACAGTGACCAAGAATTGACCAAATAAGGTTATGTCTATGGTTATTTGTAGCATTAAGTGCATAATAGAGTTTATGTGGTTTTCAGTGTTAAACCAATGGTGAAACTACAGAGATAATTATATAGCATTGTTTCCAGTATTTAACACTTTTATTTATTGTAAGTTAAAGAACTTACTTACTGAAGGTGTATATGGATATATATGAACATATTCATGAACAAATATCAAGGAATCAGACAAATGTTTGTCCTTGTCCTGATTTCAACATTTGTCAAATTTCCTTGTAGGAGCTCAAAGCTGAGTTTTCAAACACAAAAGCAAACAGTTATAGAATAGATTAATCATGTACAAATATTTAGAGGAAGTGAATCTTTCCTTATAGCTTAAGAATGCTGTTTCTGAATGCAGCCTTCAGCAAATAAACTCATTTAATTTTTTGTAAACCTGTTTTTCTCAGTTACATGCACCTCTAGTTTGACAAACTAACAAACCAGAAAAACATGTTATACCAACAATTGTGTATAATGTACTAACACAGAATTGTGAGTTTTTTCTTTTTATTGTAAAATTTCCAAAGATTTCTAGCTTGTCAGAGTAATTATCAGAATATTCATTTCTGGCTTGTCTCTGGAGGGTCATGCAAGTTTGAGAAAAGGTTTTACTTACCAACTAAGAAAGCTGTATTAGTGCAGTACTGTGTAAAATGAATCATGGTTGTCAATAAAATTGTTAACCTACAGTTCGTGAACACTTATTACATGTACAAATTATAAATAACACAACGCAAGCAGCACTAACCGTAGATAGGGAAGGACCATTGAATCAGCTGTGGATTTTTGGGTTAAGTGGGGTTTCAAAAACGAAACAGTTTTAAATTAATTGATAAATGATTATTGTTCTTGCTGGTGCTGTTGTTGTGTTTACCAGTGCTGATAGCTAGAGCAGATTTTGTATGACTGAAACATCATGGGAAAGTGACTGTCATTGCAGGAAATTGGCAAAGGCTGTCAATCAACCAATCATAGCATAAGAGATGACTGCTCATCAAAGCCAAATGCTGAATTATACCACTCTTGCAGTAATGGCACAGCACACGTGTATATAGTCAAACAAATTCTGCTCTATTATGCTGTTATAGGCCTCGATAGTTATATAGTAATTATTAGCTTTGCCATGTAAATGAGGCTAAGGATGCATAAATTTAGTTATGCTAAGTTTTATAATTGCAAAAATACTCTTTTACAAAAGGTAAAGGGAATGCAGGATAAAAAATCAAAGAAAACTCACTATACAAGGATGCTGCAATGTTTAGATGTATGTGTGTTAAGTTAACCTCTGCCATGCACAAGTCACTAATTACCATAAATATTGACTAGACAATTCTATTGCTAGTTGGACCACATCTACATTGGGTCAAAATACTGAGAATTATTAATCTAGGAAATGACCTTTATGGAGGGAGGACAGGTGCAAATCAAGGGATACATTTTTATTTTTATATTCCTCACTAACTCCCTATACATGCACTGACTCTCCCTCTTCAGCACTGATTTTCATTCTTATTTTGCTTATGCAAATCAGCTTTGCTTTTCTCCTGTATAAAAGTTGGTGACCTCTCCGCACATGCCCACTCCCACCCCACCCCACCCCCCACAAATTACTAATTTCTTAGGATAAGCTCAAAAGATACAAAACAATCCTACACAGGTTTCAAGTTTTGACATTTGAATTTTATCATCTCCTAGGAATTCTTATCAATTGAAATTGAAGAGCGGCAAAGGAGAGAAGAAGAGGAAAGGCTGATTGAAGAAAGGAGACGAGCAGCAAGAAAGCTTCAGAAAGAACAACAAGAAATAATACAACAGCAAAAAGCAGCTGATAGTCGAAGGCGAGCAGAGGTATCTAATGGGATGATGGAAAGAAGGTAATTGACTGAATTGAATAAATAAAAATGATTGGTAATGTAGTGGCAAGTAGGCTTTTGCACAAAAGGTTTGGTTCCATTAATAATACAGTAATATCTAATGATGATAAGGATGATGACAATAATAAGTATTGACATAATACAAATATTGGGTACACCCATTGTTCTGTTGAAAATAACTTCAAATAGCATCTTTTGTTAATAAAAGATACTTTTTGAAAAGCAAGAATAAAAATTTATTTAGACTGGTTAATATAATTGATAACAACAATGATAGCAATAATAATAATAATGAATAATGGTGATGATAATGATAATGATAATGATGATGACCATAATATATTATCTTAATAGTAGCTAACAAGGATAGTGATAATGTTACATTATGTGATTATCATAAAGATAATAGTAGCATTAATTGTCTAATATCTATAGCAATAGTTATACAACAGTAACCTTAGAGTTATACAGCAGTAACCTTAATAATAGTGATGGCAGCTTGTAGTAGTTTAGATAAGTTTGATGTGATTCTTCTTGGGTTTGAAGGGAAGGATGGGTGAGAAAATGGAGACCCTGAAAATAAGATAAGCTATTAAATCTTAACAGATTTGCCTTTGCGTCTAAAAACATTTTCCATATTTTTGTCGCTCATTTCCCCTTGACAGTGAATAGTATAAACAGCTCCTAAATTATGAGTGTTGTAAATTGTTGATGATAGGAGGACTGATGCTATGTCAGGGATAGAAAAACCAAATCTACCTCCAAGGCCTGCAACTCTAGAAAGAGCTAGAATTAGTGACTCATCTAGAAAACCCAGAGCATCATCTTTAGGAACAGGGTACATACAGTAAAGCATAAGATTATTAAGTTACTTGCAAGATTAGTACCAAGTAAACTAGTCTTGAAGTAATCCAAGAAGTAGAGGCTTGCTTTTAGGGCTTAAAGTATGCATCTCTCTGTCATCCTTCCAGATCTATCATTATCATCACATTTAGATGTAATAGATCAAAGATAGGAAGGAGTGTTTCATCCAATATCCAAACACCAAGAAGTGGGTTAAAAAATAAGGTGGCACCTGAGTCTTTTTAACCAACTTTGAGGTGTTTGGATAGAGGATGAAACACTCTTTCAAGTGTTTGATCTAGCTTCTTAAACCATGAATAATTCTCAGAGAAAACCAAAGCAAAAGTTGGCCAAATTTTATGCTGATTAAGATCACATATCCAAACCTCTGTCACGGTAGTGTTTTACATTGCTTTCTCCTTATTAATTATTCATGGTTTGAGAAGCAACATGTGTAATATTGAAAGTTTTTCTAATAAATCATCCACAAAATTTCTTTATTTCAGGATTGCTGCAGAGGGAGGAATCTATCGAAGTAGACAAGTAAATATGATGAAATTATCTAATATTACCTATATTTATGTATTACCCAATATTTGGAGTAATCACACAAGCTGTGATTGGCTCAATTCCTTCCTATGTCCTTCTTTCTGTCAGGAACAAGATATGAAAACTAGAGAAGCAATGATGCAGCAGAGTAGACGAGAAGCACAGTTATCCAGACAAAGACTAGAAGAAGAGCGACAAAAATCAAAGCAGAAAAAAGATAGTGTATGCTTCTCTTTATGCATTTTTGTAGACATCGAAATAATCTTTTCAACATCACAACATGTGAACAGCTTTCATATCAAGCCAAGTAATTGTTCTCTTACTAATATTCACATAACTGTCATACTCTTTCAGCCTCTTAGTCGAGACAGTCTGTCTTCAAAGGTAAAATAATATGAAAAAAATGTTTAATACTTTATAGACTTATTAAAAAACTCATGAATAATTAATGAGCCAAACACAATAGAAATCAGGGATCGTGGAGGAGTTTATAAATCAGATATAGAATGATCTTGATTTTTAACTTGGATTTTCTTGGCCAAATTTGATTCATTTCGAAAAAAATCAGCAGAACATGAGAACATACCTAGATGTTGTTTAAGCCATCTATAAAACAAGTAGCACGTGTTATATCAAATACCAAAAACCCTTGGCTATGCCTCGGGTTTTTATATTTGATATAACACTGCTACTTGTTTTATAAATATCACTTCTAAAGCAAAATAGCGAGTTTGGGCTACCTGTGGTTGAGCTGTCGCACATTGCATTATAATGTTACAATGTTGTGTAAGTCACTCTAAATCTTTTTTGATGTGAGAGTGGCAATTTCTCATTCCATATTGTTTTCTATTTCCTAGCCGCCTGTCAAACCAGGAATGGATGGCAGCCAAGGAATGAGATCACCTGAAATGGACACTTGGGAGGTAATTGTTTCATTACAATACCATTACCATACTTACTGTAAATATGTTTCTCACCTGACTCTGCTTGGGTTGTTGAAACATCAGTCACCACCTACAGCAGTCTTTCTTGAGACTACCAGTACACTCACCCAGATGATTACTTTTCACAATCAGTTGGCACTTCTGGGTTCAAATCAATTTACTCTTAAAACAAACCATGTTGTAAAACTAATAATAAAGATATAGCAATTTAAAATACCTTTCTACAAGTTAAATGGATTGAAGTTGTGACTTTTCTTTTTTGCCAGGAAAGTTTTTTTCATAATATTCACAAAAGACCAACCAATATTGGCCATGGTCGCTCACGTAAGTACAACATTAATTTGTTTTGAGATGATGCTAGTAATGATGATGATGATGATGAAGCTGATAAGGGTATAAAGATGGTCCTCTATTTTCATTTAGGTATTGGACAATGTGCATATCCAAAACACTAATTACAGTTATAATATGATAATGCTCTTCTGTTTGTCTTGTTTCATGGTTAATGTTTACAGTACCTGCATCTTTTAAACATGAA
>JAADYU020063570.1:0-20674 GCA_011763375.2 Heteractis magnifica
GCTACTCTACTCACCTTCTAATTTCGATAGGTGAGTAGAGAAAATTCAAGATGGCGGCTTTTCCCGAGACGTGTTTTGAAGAACTTACGAGTGAAGATATCGAAGAATTACTACAAAATGTTACTCCAGAGAAGCAAAAATAAATTTTTACTAACAATTAGACTACTCGTTCTCGTTTTCTCTCGGCTTTGATAGTTGACTCGGGCTTCCTTCGTCCTTGTCAACTATCAGCTGATTGAAAACTCGAACTCTTAGTCTAATATATTGTTAACTATGTAACTATAACTATAAAACTATAGCTATAACTAACTATGAATTTAAAATACAACACATTAGTAATACATAATCAATATACGTCAATAGGTGCTATAACAACCGAAATTCGTCAACATCAAAATTTATAACTAAAATGTTTGCCAGTTCATCTTCCTTCTGTTTTCTTTTTCGTCCTTATTTTTCAATCGGTCTGCCTTTTTAATCCTTCTTCCTTTATACTCTCATTTCTTTTTGTCTCATTTTCTTTTTTCTTTATTTATTCCGTCATTCATTCATCCTTTTTTTCAGGTCATGTTCTCTTGAATCTTTAATCCATTTTCACTGGAAACGAACAATATAGCCACACTTTTATTCTCAAATCGAAACCTTTTGTTTTTATTATTTTCCAAAGGTGGTCAAAACGATAGCGGAAGAGAACTAAGATAAGCATTAACGGCGGATTGTCTTACAAAATACAAATGAATTCCCAGACTAATCAGTGTGATCAGCATTTCAAATCTATCTGCAGCTACACTCAAGCAAGCTGTCAAATCCTCAATCCAAAAAGATCTGTAGCGGTTAATATCTTCGCAAGATTCAGCCTAATTGGTTTAAGAGACTGGGATGCTTCTCTTAATTAGAATTAATGCTGAGAGGCTTTAATTGAATTTGCGCTGAGAGAATGATAGAGAAGAGGCAGATGAATTAAAAGAGAGCATCTTGTATACGAGATATTACAAGTACACTGCGCGCTCTGCTGATAGTAAAAAATAGCTATAAATTCAAAAAAGACTATTAGACTAGACTTTATCGCTAGTCTGCCGCAGCAGTGCATTGTGGGACTGTTATCTCAGCTAAATAACACCGAACAAAAGAACAACAAACCATGATGTCTTTTGTTCGGTTCGGATAACAGTCCCAGAATGCACTGCTGCGGCAGATTAGTGATATAGTCCTTGCCTGTGCGCCTCGTGTTCTTTGGTGCTTTAAAGACCTAACCCGCACCAACGTAAAGAAGTTTTGTCTCCCCTCCCCCTCCCCCTGCGGGAATAAACGAGGGGGGGAGGGGTAGACCGGTGGTTTGGCACCATCGTGTACACATGATATTACAGCGAGTGTTTCAATAGTACAACTTGAGCGTGCGTGTCGTATCAGATTAAGCGGTATTAGTCTGAGTGGGAAACATACGGTACTAACTTATAGCACGGACACGGGAACAGTATGCAGTAGTAACACAAAAAAATTTCACGCATATCGCAGTTTTATGCCCAATCGGGGCGCTCGTAGAATCTCAAATATTCAGTTTTAATATTTATGTAGATGATTTCACGACTGTTGCGGGGCAGTCTTGTACTCAACCGTAGAGAGAGAAAGAGATAGTGCACACTTTCAGTGATGACGGCCTCCGTTGCATTGATTACTGGGTTGCCTGTGGCAAACCAGTCTAAGAATGCCGTCCGTTCTTTTTCGGTCCGTCACAAATCGCCCTCGAGACTGGCGCACAGCACAGGCAACCCAGTATACACTCTTACAGCGTCTTGTCTTACATCTAAAAATGCATGAAGCTTGTGTTCCCGCACGACTGAAGTGCTCAAGCGCAATAGGATTGCGACGTTAATTCTATTAAATTAAAAGCTTAGTTTAATCTTGGAGTTACAACTAAAGTCAATGAGGATTCTAATAGCTTGGCGAGCTGATTGGCGATAGTGCGTGGGAAAAAATTCCGGCGTTAACGGAACAAAATTTGTGAACATGTCGCCAGGACTTGGTTTTCCGGTGAATAGGAAAAAACTAATCATCAAAAGAATGTCCTTTTTGAAGTGCGAAGGAAAAATGGGAACAAGAAAACCAATCCCGTACGGAATTAGAGCGGATTTCGTATAAGTGGGAAACGCTACGGGAAATTCGTAACAGTGCCGTACTTTAAAGTAATGGTAACTAAGCGTTGTGATTGGATGATTCACAAGAAAACAATGGGAAGCCATTTCAGTGTTACAGCATACCGTACCGTGTGCGTGCTGTGAGTCAGTAACGGCAACGTTTCCCACTCATACGAAAACCGCTCTGAGTAGTTTGCTATCTCGTCCCAGAATTCATCTCCACACCGTATGCGATAAATGCTAACACTTCTCCTTTCATT
The DNA here is from genome assembly GCA_011763375.2 of Heteractis magnifica. Taxonomy (NCBI): domain Eukaryota; kingdom Metazoa; phylum Cnidaria; class Anthozoa; order Actiniaria; family Stichodactylidae; genus Heteractis; species Heteractis magnifica. The sequence goes on from JAADYU020063570.1 coordinate 2,396, forward strand.
CCATAAAAGCGAATTTACTGTCCATAAAAACTGTAACAAATCATATGATATTCATTTCAAAAAGATCGTAGTAAGGTTTAAAACATCTGGATAATCCCACATCTTGTATTTCTTCAGACTGACCTTTTTCTGACGCTATCAGTGGGTTGTGTCAAGAGAAGGGTTCTCATTAGAGAGGCTGATAAGATGTCAGAAGTGCAAAGGTCTAAACATTTTGCTTATAAAGTTAATGGTGCTTTGGATTCGGTGTACTGTGTCTGGCTAGCCGAGCCCGATACCCCTAACAGTTCTCTCTCTCTTTCTCTTTCTTTCTCTTGAAGACCTAATCAGCTGCGTCTTTCAACCGCAGTATTCGGCGAGTTTATGGTTTAGTTTTGGGCCGGATCGATGACGACCTTTTTCTTTGGACGCTAGAAGAGCGCAAGACTGATATCTTACTTTTTAAAAGTGAAAACCTCCTTGCTCAATTCCAAAGCTTGCAATCTTTCAGTAAGCGCACGTGCCCGCAACTACCACACATGTAACACTCCCTTAATCAATCAAAGCATCTGATTCAGTGTAAGGTGTAATATCGTATAACAGGCCAAATTAGCTTGTCAATTATCGTGACCGTTAATGTTTAAGATTACTGCACGCCTGCACGCGCTCTGGCCCAGGACGGCAAAAGTCTGAGGTAAACAACTCTGAGATAACTACAAGGTTATCTGAAGTGAATGCTTTCGAATTCAGTTATTGCACAGTCGGGTTTTAATGTTTAAATATTGTGAAATTGTATTCTATTTTCGGTATTATTTCTTCCATGCCGTTTTGCCGTCTGAGAGGCGGAGATGAAGAGAACACTTCAACGGAAAGGTACCCTGGTCCCAGAGCTTCTCTCTCTATAGACAGCTCGTCGTCGGCGCTTCGCGCCAAATTATCGTGTCTATAGAGAGAGAGAGAAGCTCTGGGACCAGGGTAACGGAAAGGAATCCTGCCAAGCCATTTCTTAGTCCCAGAAGCATGGAACTACTCACGGAACATGGAACCAAACATGCCCACGCAACATTAAACCGCGGAACGTTACTTAACAATATTGAGTTATCCTCAACAGACATTTAATCTACTCTACATATTACAGCAACAGTTCAACCTGCGTCATCTCGTTGACACGAGTTAGATTGTCTGGAGCCAAAAACACAAATGGATTTAAAAATCTATCATCAAAAGCACTTTAGTAGCTGGCAGCATTGTAGCCTGATTATCAGGGCTCTTGAATGGGGGCGACCCCCCAAAAGAAGTCTGATACTGAGGCTAGCAGCATTGTGACGTGATTCATGTGTGTGCATGCGGACAATGCAATGGACTTCTGGCTTTGTAGTCTTATTTTCTCATTTAAGACCACGTGTCATGGTAAACAGAATTACTATTCAATTGTTGGCAATCATTCCCTAGAGAATAAAATAACATGGACACGGCCGCCATGTTGGTTGATATAACAAGAGAATTCATTGAAAATCTTTGTAAAGTTCAACCAACATGGCCGCTATGACGTCACATAAAATCCAGCAATAAGTTCGATCAAAATGTGAAATGCCCTAAGTAAAATGGTCCATTCACAACCTTAAATTCGACTCAGACATTCCGTTTTAAAAAATACCGAAAATCAGGAAGTCGCTTAACATTTAGTCGAGTTTTCAGTAGTATATCAGGGTAGGAATACCATCAAATTTAGATGTGATATTTTCTTTTGTTGAGCTTCCTCTCGGGAATAAGTTTTTAAAATGTTAAAAACTGAGGAATCGCTATACATTTTCCCCAATTCAAACCTTTTGGTAATAAGTTTCTTGTCTGAATTGCATCGAAATTTCATTCATCTCATCAAGCGTTGTATTAAGGAAAAGAAATACTCAATGAAGTGACACGTGGCATAAAATAAAAGGACAAAGTAAAACGGTTTGAAGCATAACTCCACAAAATTTAAGTAATTCTAAGATAAAATTTCTGATAAGTCTTTAGCCTGTTAAACAGAACGAAAAATAAATCTTTCAAAATAAATTGAGGGATAGCAATCTTGATAACCTTGCATAAAACGATCGAAAACTATCCTTTAATGTTCTTCATTTCCAAGACATTTTTGAGTGTCTGGTATTTGGATTTACGAAATACCTGACTTTACGTCATTACAAATATTTTAGATGTAGTTTAGCATTGAAACCTTGAGATTTTAAAGTTAAAAATTGATTAATATAATCAAGAAGAGAATCGTAATATCAATTTTTCCATACCTAATATAGAGCTGCGGAATAGCCGAGTTGATAAATCACATGGTCGCCATATTGGATGAAATCCTTTCAGTTAAATCCAACATGGCGACTATGACGTCACACGCGTACCAAGGAATCTTTATCTAATCAAAAAGTGAATGAATAAAAAGATTTCTCGCACATTATATTCAGTGCGCACAAGATTACGTTAGTTCAGCAGACTCCTAATGGTTTCCGAAATGAACTCTTACCACCTTTTTTAATTCCTAAGAAACCGCTATGTGCATTGATTGCAGGCTCATGCATGCAAATACCACTGCAACACTTAAGTAAAGAATGTTACTTCGAAATGAATGTATTCGCAAACTAGATTTCCTGTGTTTCTGTGCGAGGAAAGAAAATGAAACAGTTCATTCCAGTGTCCGGCCTTACGGTTTAAATTTTCCACAGGGATCCCATACATTATTTATTTGTTTGTTTGTTTGTTTATTTATTTATTTATTTATTTATCAACCTTGTTTTTGAGGGTGATAAATGTGATAAGTCGAAGAGTTCATCAAGGCTCAGTTTTTTCGAACGAGACGCAGTTTCTCGTTTTTTTAATTGGTTGAAAACCGGAATTACGTACACGGTTCGACAGTGCCGCAACACTAAAATGGCTTTCTATTGTTTTAATGTAAATTATTCTCGTAGTACAGTAGTTAGTTACGCTTTCAGCCACGAATTTGATGTGTCATTTAAAATTTTACTAGAAAAAAGAAATACTCTCAAACATACATATTAGGCCATGTTCCAGACTCTTTATTCGGCTGCTCATTAGTACGAGCTGTCACGAACCAATTAGAATATTGACCCAAGTTATTCTTAAAACAACTTCCATTTCATTGCCTATTCATTCCCTTTACGATTTCAATAGTCTTCAAATCTTCTGTGTCCGAACATTTCAATAGCTATTTTATTCTAGACTTATTTTATTCTAAAATTGTAATTTCCTATAATGTGAATATCATTCGAAGGTTTATTTTCTTTCCTAGTGTGTGTGTGTGTGTTTGTTTGTTTGTTTGTTTGTTTGTTTTTTCTTTTCTTTTTTTTTTCTTCGTTGAATCTACTTGCGATAATGTTGACAAATGTCGAAATGAAATGACTCGGCGAATAAAATTTAGAAGCTGATGTGAGATGTTATTATCAACTTGAAGAAATTGACACCATCTTTTAAGCATGCTTTCAGCAATGGTATTAAGCCTATATCGGTTTGTTTGGTAATTGTAAGCTCTTGAAAAATATTTTTATGCTCATTCATTCATTCATTCATTCATTCACTCATTAATTCATTTATTTATTCATACATTTATTTATTTATCTATTTATTTATCTATCTATCTATCTCATTATAATAGAAAAGAATAGCCAATACAACGTAGAAATTGGTTGAGTTTTTTAAGCTATGTTTTATAGCCACTATATTTCGGCTAGCCATACTAGCCTTCATCAGGTGTGGTATGGGATCTCATTATCTATTTATTTATTTATTTATCTGTTTTAGATGAAATCTTGAATAAGGTGGTTATCAAGTAAAAGGCCTTATTCCTTTACGGATTAAAAAGAGGAGTTCCAAGTAAACTCACTGGACTATGACGCCACGTTACATCCATGCGTATTTAGCACATTAGCATAGCTATTGAGGAAAGCCTATCAGCGGATAGACGGTTTGTTCATATCTCAAATGCATTACAGCTGAAAATGGTCTATATAGACCTTTACGACATAAACATGAAAACGAGGACTAAGGGCCTAGATTTCATGTAAAATAAATTAAAAAACTGCGATTATGACAGACAGTGAAGTCAAAGTTTCTCTACAAGATATCTCTGGGTCAAAACTTTCAGATTCTCAGCAAACAGTCCATGGAAACCTTGATGGTACTGCAGCGGGCTTTAGAATGTCGTATTAAGCCAGTAAAGCTGTGTTTATAATCTTAATCTGAAGAAAAGTGCATGGAAAGTCGAAAAATATTTCTATCACAGTACAGCCGTACGGAATTTGTAAGATGAAAAGACATTGCTAGACAACTTCGCCTCTATTTTTGATTCTGTCGGCCCTTAGGCCTCGTTTTCATGCTCACGTCGTAAAGGTCTATAGTCTCGAGTCTTTTCATAATAATATCCGAGTTTTTTAAGCAATTTCTTATCAATTATGATAACTTACATCTGTAATTTTTAAAATTCGTTTCTCTATCCTTCCGTCTTTATCTCGGTCTGTCTTTTGGCGGGAGTTCCTGTGACGTCAAAGTGGCCGCCATTTTGGATCACTTTGATTCTGGCAAACGATTTGGTCTTCGCTTCTTTGGCATTCAATATAGCGGCGATTTTTTAAAAAATTCAAATCAAAAGAGCTGTACACCAAGGGTCCATTTTGTTCTCATTGTTCATGCATACGTGTAGATGAATCTTTAATGGATTAATAAAGACACAGCTGAGTTCATTTAGATTTTAACCGCAGGTTCGGGTTTTGTTTTCAATAAAATTCACATTTTTGGTTTCAGAGAAACCACTGGCGTTGAGATCCGTTCACAGAGGACGCTGCTCTTGATTTGATAAAGTCGACTGTGCAAGACCTCGGTCATTATCTAACATTCCCAAAATGAAGATGCTATACTTTTGGCATAAGCTAAAAAAATAAAAAATAAAACAAAAATAAAATAAAAATTCCCAAACGCACGAGAAAAAGAAATTCGTAGTAACAAGATTACTCTATTGAAAAAAATATACGTCAATGGAATTAAAAAAAAAAGGAATATATAACTGATTAGTCTCTTTCATAAGGAATTTAGTTTTCATTTACTTGTAGCTGCCTTGTGATATTAACTAGTCTTTTTTTTGCTCCATATTAATTTGGGTATTTGTAAAACGAAAAAATATAAAAAGATGTTCAAGTCATTTAAAAATTTTATGAACATGCATGGATATTTTAATATATTTTTGAGCTCCAAACTTTCATAATTCATCAGTTGTAAACAAAGATCGAACCTATTATGGCGAAAGAGCGGAAGTAGGCCAGTAGTTTCAATAAAAACATACTTTAACTGGTTCCCTTTATTGCTCCTTGTTCCGCAAGGCAGATGTTAACCCAAAATTACCATTTTGAAAAGCTTTCCTTAGAAAATTATTTGTCTTTTCATGGGAGGAAAAATACAATTTAGAAATATCATCTGTATTTTACGCACTGGGTTTGCTTTGTGAATCTAAATTCAAGTTATTGGAAGATGAAAGAAAAAAATTGACAAAATTCACAGCATGTTATTTATAGCAGGGTTTTGTTTTTTTTTAATCTAGACACATGGATTTTTGTAGAAGATTATCTCAGATAAGTTAGATTGAGCTAGGATTATTTATCTCTGGAATAAATCGAAATTTTAAAATAATCTTCTTAGCCCGGAGATTTTCGAGATTTTTTAAACTCAACTAGAATTGAAAAGAACAGATATTAAATACTTCTAAGAAAAGTAAACAAGATGGATAAATTTGAAATAGGACTGAATAAAATGGATGTTTGACGGGGCTCGACACTGCATACCGTTTTGTCTTACGTTTTTGTTAACATATTTTCGTTAAATAAAAAGAACTAATAGACTGGATATATTAATTTGTGTTTCTTACCTTGACAGACCACGTTAGTTCTGTCGCTCTTGAAAATTCACAGTTCCTCACAGCTGTCCTTCCAGAAATTATGAAAATCGAGAAAAGGCAATTATTCATAAAACATGGAGCCTTTAAATTAATGCTCTGAAGTTGTACGTCATACTGCTGTCTGACAAATAGGTCTGCGGAGATATAGAACCATACTTAATCCCTAGACGATTTGTACGGGTTCCACGAGTCGTACCTATACTATAGGCATAGGGCTCTTTAGTCATGTCCAAATCACTTAGACTACGACCAACAACGCGGAACAAAATTCAGTCAATGTAACAGGTTTAATTCAATCGTTGCTTGTCATTGTTGTAAAATTATAATAGAAGCAAAAACGACGTGTTTCATTGGACTACTCTAATTGGAAAAGACAGTGGATTTTTTTCCTCCGTTACTATAGTAAAAATACTAAAGAATCTTATTCATTCTTCTTTAAGTATGGATTTTTTTCCGTTTGGGAGAACAATATCTAAGAGCTTCCCCGCCCACAGTTTTATTTTGTGATATTGGTCAAAAAGGAACGAATGACTATTTCGAAAATTTTTATTCCCCAAAAAAACAACAGGAAATACCTCAGTCTATATCTGCAAAGAAAGAGCCAAGCCACCAAGCGTAATTGTTTTAGAACAACTTTGAAATCTAAGTTTATCTGATGATGATGATGATTTCAAATTTTGTGCTATTCAAGTTATGTGTGGGAAGATGTAGAAAAACGATGCACGATCTCTCGCAACGAATAAGAGAGTTATTCTCTTGAAAAAAAAAGGTTTTTGCTATGACCAACACTCAAGAGCTTGGAATTTAGCATGTTAAAATGCTTTAGAACACTTAAATAGCAACGAATCTTACTTTCTCCACACCTTTTCAGAAGGCTTTTGAATCGATGCAGTGAAGAAACATCACAACAGGACTTATGAAACCATTGGTTCTTTGATTCCTTCAAAAACACTCCAGCTTAGTTTCTACACTCGCCTGTGTGAGGTGATCGAAGATAACTCGTACAAATTGACCGCATTTAAAGCGCTGAAAGGAATGTGTGATATCTAATGACTTTAACGCGTAATAAAGAAATATCAATCAAATCGAAGACTAAAAATCCTAAGCTCTTATCCTGGTCTGGGAACCACTTCTAGATTTTTTCACCCAAAGTAAATACTACTCAAAAGTGTAATGAACTGCATGCAATGCAAATTAGTTCCGTTTTCGAGAATCTCTTCATACGGTTTTTCTTAAATTTTGTTACCAAAATTTGAAAATCTGTTTCGAATTTATGAAAATTGTAAATTAAGTATTGCATATTTTCATTTAACAATTTGCAGGTTTTTTAAATATTGCATATTTATTTTCATTTGACAATTTTGTGGGTTTACGAAATTATCATGTATTTTGATGAACGCGAACTCAAAACCTCGGAACTATTTACATTGTCAGATAGTACATAACACTAGCTAGACCGCGGGGATCTTTTCATTAGAAGGAGACTAGAACAAGGCCACAATAATTACAGGGGCCGGACTTGAGTGTTTTGAACGTAAATGTTTGTCGATAAAAAAATGGACATTTTATTCTCAAGCCGACATCACCAGTGGCAAAATGGTTGAAATCAAACTCGTCACTCCAAAAAAGGAAACCGAGTCTGTTCAAATTATAACGTTAAGGGAAAAAGTTCAAAAACAAAAGATAAATCATTATGTGCTGTCGTCGGTTCTGTTATACTTTTATTTCTAAGTGCATATTAAGCTTTTTGGTGTAAAGGTAAACATAACGTCCTAGCAAGCACTTGTCTTATCCCTCACTTGAGGATCTCTCTTTTCGTTAGCCGACAGTTCAACCCAGTATTCAAGATTTCAACTTGAAACTACCACTACCACTATAGACTGTACAACATCGCAATATAGAAAATTTACTCGCCATTGGATGGTAAATAGTCTATGTAGGATAGTTTATAGGTTTGTAAATAACTCGATTAGGGCATTCACAGGAGACACAAAGGAATATTAATGTGTATAAAGCAATTTAAAGGTTAATGGTTTTGCCAAACAAAGCAGGGTATCGTATAGAGGAATATTACGTGAGTGCTTCATGCGGAGAATCTGGAGATTTCAGCACGTTAGAATTAAAATAACGATAAGGGTAGCCCCGAGTGCTGAACTAGTCTCTTCTCTAAGCGTGGACGACGTGAGGTTTACTTTCAATGAAAATAATAATTCCAAATGGGATATCTTTATCCATTCAAGCAATCTTTTTTCTATCATTCTTATACATCATGGCTTTTATTCTCAGTCTTAAAGCCCTAACCTTTTAAAAACAAACTTTGAGTTTTCTCAGAATGATTGGATACGACAAACCAACTGAGCGGAAATAAATTTTCTAACCATTCATAGTCCGTTAGGATTGTTCATGGCCGGCCCCATGTTCAGGCACTTTTTTTTCTACATGAAAACAATTGAAAATTAAATCCGATGTATTTTGAGTCCTAGAATAGTCCAAAACTATTAAACAAAGTAAAATTTTATCTCTAAAAACCACGCGAGAAATGATTTTGAAAACAAAGAGTGAGGGCCGGAGGTTTTGACCAACAATGCTTTGCGCAGCTAGCTGTTCGTTCATCTGGAACAGGGATCTACAAAAGGTATATCTAATCCCTAGAAAAACAGAATATTTTCGTGTAAATCAATTTTAGTGACCTATGCCTTTTTTTCTGGAGCTCATGTCGTAATCATACGCTTCAGTTTAACTGCAACGCGAAAATTGCGCTAAAAGGTTATACATTTGGGTGTCAGACGCTAGCATTCAGTTTTTCCAAACACATCTTTTCTTCCAGCTTTTGTTGCATTCACGTCTATTCTCTCTAAAATTTGTCTCGGAACGTTCAGTTGGTGGAGGGAAAATGTCCTCCATTGCACTTCCTTGACTTCTCGTATCCAATTCAGTGCAGGACGGCCTTGTCAGTCATTATCTACCAATTCAATATCATAAAACTCAACGTTGCTTAATAATGAATAGCATTAATTTGACATTTTGACAAAGTTACAGTCTTGATTGACATAGACGCGTTTCGTGTTCCTTTTAATGCGAAATTTCAAAATAAAATGAAATAATTCTGATGTTTTCTTAACGTTTTCTTTTCTTTTCAGGACGGCCTTGTCAGTCATTATCTACGAATTCAATATCATAAAACTCAACGCTGCTTAATGAATAGCATTAATTTGACATTTTGACAAAGTTACAGTCTTGATTGACATAGACGCGTTTCGTGTTCTTTTTAATGCGAAATTTCAAAATAAAATGAAATAATTCTGACGTTTTCTTAAACGAATTAAAGCGGATAATATGTCACTCAAAGAGGCTTTACCATGCAGTTTATTCATGTATTGAATATAATAAAACGTATTAAAATTTGCACGTGGTGAATATCCGCCATCTTGAATAATTTTTTCCGATATATATTTTGGCGACACGTTACTAGTCGAAACATGCAACAAATGTGATACTAATTGCCCAATTGTTCACCCGAGATGTCCTGATCGCAAGATATAGTACTCTCGTTGGCCAATAACATTACAGGATTCAGGATACAACCGCTGACCGACCATCCCAAAATTTGCACTCGGTTTTTGATCGACTATTCGGATAAACTCATCGTATGATAATTAAATTTGACAATATGTATTAAATACTATTGTATGTTTGTACAAAGAAAAGCGAGACCCCAATTAAATATTCCTGCGAGAGAGGAAAGACTATACCATCTAAAATCCTGACATTACAACATTAGTCAAATGAAAAACTAGCAAATTTTATCGAACCCTGAAACGACCCCTTGGCTGATCAAAGTCAGGGCACGGCTAACTCACGGAAAGGATAGGAATGAGCCGTGCAATAGACCATATTCACGATAGCCGCCATGATAGTTTTCGTATTGTAATGCAAATTAGCCATGAGGTCTTCCAAGGGTCAAACATTGCTTTCGATGTATTTATATAAGACGTCGTCGGAATCCACGTGACTTATTAGCATCACAACGAGACAAGAAACATGGCGGCTCTCGTGAATATGGACCATTACTAACAGCCCCCAAGAGCGATGACGTCACATAAAATATAGATACAAGATACACCGCCATTTTACGCTGTTCAATAGATTCAGAAACAGTCAGTTGTCAAAAATAACTCCAATACAGTTATTTTTAGCTAAATAAGTTTTCTAGAAAAATTACTTCCTATATGTTTTCTTCAAAGTACGACAATTTGGCTTCATTGAGTCGTTTTAAAGCACAAAAGCCTTTTTATTAAGTGTGCCGGATTCCCGGATCCCGATCTATTGTGTTTTGGCTTTTCTATTTCCATCTAGACCATAGCTCCTTGCGCGTGAAGCGCAAGGAGCTATGGTCCACGCGAGCTATGATCCAGCTATATTGTGACGTCATTTAAAAACGCTGGATCGAGTTTTTTTGACGTATTTTGTTTTTGTTTGTCTAGTATTGTTTTTTTTGCGCGCACGCGCGCGTGTGTGTGAATGTGTGTGGTTTGTTTTAAGTCAATAGACACAGTAGATCTATCTGTTCAAGCGGCCTTCGAACGTCGAACGTTCAAAAAACAGAACTCAAAAGAGACACAATGGCGTCGGTAGATACGTCTTTCCATTATCAAAAAATTAAAAGAAATAGATAGCACAGACATCGAAATCATTACTAATCAGCCATGACAAAAAAGCGATCCTAGCCGCCATACCTGTACTCCGACGGACCCACCGCCTCTTTCATGTACCCGTCGAAGACAAATACTGAAAATGCAAAACTCTTCGACTTTTTACTATCCCCCAGTAAGGGAGATATTTGAATACCCTATGCGAGGATTTAAAGAGATTTATATCGTGCTAAGACCTAGTTGATCAAAATAATATTCCGATAAATATAATATTTCATATACATTCCCGGCAAATCGAGATTTTGGGTTTGAGAGGGGATAAACCATGAAATAAACATGATTCCTACCTCTTAGAAATACAAAGCCGCCATCGTATGAAATGGATCAGTCGCGAATATGAAATCCTTGCTAGAGAATGTATTACATGTTCAGACTTTCGTCCAAGTCATCGCTGTTGTAGGTAAAGGGGCTAATGACATCACAACTTGCTTTCTATGTATTTATGTAAGACGTCATTTACCAAATTTGCATAAAAAATCTAATCTCATGCTTTGTAATTAGAAGTTAGAAAGAAAGAAAGCAAGCCACGTCTAAATATTTTTCCCCGCATGACTGATGTGTTTTAGGAAAAAAAGTTGAATAAATGGGAATCGTTCCGTTGCACGGTTCGAGTTTTCGCACACCGACTAGAAAGTACAACCAACTAAGACTGAGACAGACATTCTTTTATCAAACCTAGATCATTAATCGACAGGTGGAAATTTAGGATAGAAAACTAGTTGGAAAAGGGAATATGGATATAATAGATGAATGTTGAACACCGTGTGGAGAAATATACTTAATTTCACAGACGTTTCGGACGTTAGTCCTTCATTGGAGTAAAGGAGGGAATGTAAATGTTAGGGTATGAGTGTATCTTGCAGTATATCAGACTTTAGTGCGTAGAAGAATGGCATAGACCTTTATGGATGCTAAAATTTATAAAATACCAGTGTGCTATACTTAATTACAGACTCACTTTAAAAGTACAACGAGTTGCAAGTGTTTTAATGGCCTTCTTCATCATGTGGTCGCCTGTGTGCGCTTTATAACTTGGGTTTAATTTTCAAATCATTGGCGGTCTGTTTTGGTTCGGAAAATAATCTTTTGCTCGTGGTAGACATGAAATCATTAGACAGCCCGCACTGCGCGTGTGTGTGTAAGCGTACCGATAAGACTATCCATTTTGAGAGGTATAATAGCAATCGAAACAAGAAAAAAATAACCTTTCATTACTCTCCGGATAGTCGGCTCCTGAGAAGCTTCGAATCGACCAAATTAACTCGATTGCACGATTAATAGAATACTGAGTCAGAAAAATAAATGTAATTAACATGTTTTTGTGGTTTTCAGACGTCATGTGGTTTGGATCTGTCTGTCTGTCTGTCTGTCTGCCACCTACTCGTGCCATTTTTAATCCGTTTTGAGGTGATGTTGTCTTCCATTTTGCCTAAACTTTCACTGAACTACAAATTTTCCGTAAAAACGATCAAGCACACCTACCAAAAACCAAATGGTTGAAAAACAATCATTAATCCCAACACTAATTTCCAATTCGATCTTTGAGTTAGCCGTGCCCTGTCTTTGATCAGCCCAGCAGAAATTGTTAGGGCTCAATAAAATTTTGTATTATGTGGCAAAGTAATTTCACACGCTCTCATTGGTCAATGTGCGGTCCATAACTTACGGTACGATTCCCGCGCTCGGTTAATAAGAGGTATGTATTTCACACATTTTTAATTTGCAGTCATTCCTAATGACGACTATTGTGGCGGCCATTACGTTATTCCAACGGCTGGCGTACTGTAAGTTATGTGATATTTATAAAACGAGTAGCAGTGTTATATCAAATATAAAAACCCGAGGCGTAGCCGAAGGTTTTTGATATTTGATATAACACGTGCTACTCGTTTTATAAATGGCTTAAAAACAACGTCTAGGTATGTTCTCATATTCTGCTGATTTTTTTCGAAATGAATCAAATTTGGCCGAGAAAATCCAAGTTAAAAATCAAGACCATTCTATATCTGATTTATAAACTCCTCCATGGTCCCTGATTTCTATTGTGTTTGGCTCATTAATTATTCATGAGTTTTTTAAGGACCGTATATTGGCCAATGAGAGCGTCTGAACTGGTTTTAACCACATGGTGTTGTCAGGAATGCTAGATTTTGTTCCTCTGAGTCTTCGACAGAAAAAAGTACTAGGAACTGAATTTCAATTCATTAGCATCTTTGTTTATGATTGGCTAATACTTGAGGCGATATAAAATAGCCAATCAAAAGAAGAAAATCTGTGTTCCTAAATACAAGGGGCTCATGATAACGTTAAAAAGTAAATCCTATAAATTTAGGTCTAAATAAAAAGCTAAGCACAGTATTGTTTGCCAAAATAGAATCGATTAGAATTGACCAAGAATTAAAAATAATTTCTTTCAGACTCCCTAAGCATGCGCAGTACTTAGCTGCACGTTATGTGTTGTTTTGACGCTTTTAAACGGCCCAAGACTTGAGAGTAAATTCCGGAATTTTTGGGTCTGTTCACCACAGGAAGACTCCTCTTTGAATAACTTAAATTAACAGAGGCACGGAATGTATTTCTCGACGGTGCTACCACAGATAGCCCAGTTAATTACAAGAGACACTGAAGCAAAGCCATAGGTAGCCCGGTAACAAGAGAATACTGACTTATCCTTCACCAAATACGACTGTTCGACTCACCACTCAACAAGACCAACAATGTACACAATTTGCTACATGACATTTGCAGACAACATTTTGTGGTTTCTTAGTGACGTCAATCAGCTAAACGCTGTTTAGCTTAAACTCTTAGCAGTAACCAAGAAAGTCTAATTAGGCCCTAAAACCACTTGGCAACAGGATTTGAAAATATTAAAACCAACGTTCTTCTAAAAACAATATAACAGCTATTTCACAAAAAAGGTTGCTCAAGATCTTCGTTGAGTGGTGCTGGCATGGTTTAGGTATGTAAGAAATGAATATGAAGAAATCCTTATTGCTACACAGTTCCTTTTGATCGTGCGATCGCCAATCACCGATTGACATTCGCCGTTCCCCCCGTCAACCTTTTTTGAAATAGCTTTATTTGGCAAGCAATAAACTAAAAAATTTAAAGTTTAATTTAAAGTTTAAAATGTGATCGAATTTTAACACGTTAATTTATGTTAATTACCATTAATAATTAATCAATTTTTTTTTTTTTTTTTACTTTTCGATCTAAAGTTTGTCCAAAAAATCGTTAGTAACCTTTAGAAAGGCACACTATAGTAGCGTTTTCTTACAGGTATTTCTAGGGACCAAGCTCAGTCGTTACGTGTCAAGAGTCCATTTTATAAAGCAACTCCTAACTTTGATCTTGGTGACGCAATAAGGGTTTGAAGATTTCTCAGTAAAACAGCAGGATTTCAGTTAAACATGCATAATTTTTTTTTTTTTCTTTTTTTTTTTTTTCTTTTTGGAATTGAACCAGGCAAGAATTTAAATTTTTAATCAACCGAGCGCGAGGGCCGTACCGTAAGTTATGGACCGAGGGTTTTTCCACAGCCTTATGGCCCAACCGCATAGCGCAAAAACATAAGATTGGTGGTCCGTACCGTAGGTTATGGACCGTTAATTGGCCAATGAGAGCGCGTGAACTGCTTTAACCACATGGTATTGTCAGAGTGCTGGCTATACAGCTTTTTGTGACGTATTTCCGAGTCCATTTCCTCAGAAAATCCGCTAAAATAAAGCCAACAATATCGTAGAATGTCGCGCGGTTTTTTGTAATTTTCAGCCCTGATGATGGACAACTCGCCCGGCTCGGTCATATGTAAATTGTAAGAAACGTAGTTGAAACAATTATCTTTATTAAAAAAAAGCCAAAAATGTTTTCTCCACAATTCGTCCTTTGACTTCAACATTCAGCATTCCGTGCAAAAATTCCTGTTATGAAGAAAAAAAGGCTGGAAACATCTTTGTAAAAGTGTTCTTCATTGTGGACCCGGTAGTCTATTTTTCTCCGTCACGAGTGACGTCACTTTTAAAAGCTCTTTCGAAGACAAAACAAAATAATATAATCTAAAACAAATTTGTTTGGATCTCCACATGTCAAAACAAACTTGTTTGAGTTGCACATGTCTTGTTAGAACAGACAACGAGATGTTATCAGTATCTTTGCGAGGTTTGTTTTTCTTTGCTTTATGAAGTACAATGTACTGTCAATAATCTGACAGTTAATAGAATTTGTGGTTTTTGCTTTTTAAGTTTCGTATTTTTCTTTTAAGCGAGGAAAAAATTTCATACCAGGACATAACAACTTGGGATTTGTTTATTAGAAGGAATATTGACAACCTAGAATGAACTCTTTTGTTCATTTTGTTTTTCATGATCCCTTGCCGAGAAAAAAAGTCCTAAAGCGCCAGTTCCTAACTACTTTCTATGTCAACAGGACCTTTGAATTGGTCTTATAGATTCACGATAGACAGAATCTCGCTTTAATAAACACTATGCAAGAGAGGTTCGACTCTCTCCAAAGTAGTAACATAGTTATTAAAGCAAATTAAAAATAACTATTTACATAGTCTACCTATAATATTTCAAAAAATAGTGTTCTCGACTCCCTGATTAATAATAAGCTCATAAGATTGTCTGCTACCGGCTATGACTGCTATAACACGGAACAAAGATATTTGCATTAGAGCAGATTTCGTATGACGGTGAAAAAGTCGCGGCACGAACACGGCGCGGGCACGGTCAAGGCACGGCAAGGAACTTTAGAATTCTAGAAAACATCACGGTCACGGCAAGGCACGCTTACGGCACTGACCGTACCGCGACTTTTTCACAGTCATACGAAATCTGCTCTATAGACGGCGCTTCTACGAGCGGGCTCCCACTTACAGTTCTGCCGCTGATGAAGAAAGGTAATTTGTCACCCGGGCAAAAAGTTGACAATGTTTCGAGTAAAGGTTTTTAAGACAAGTGATCTGACCTTTTTTTCCCGAAACTGGTTCTTAGCCAATGTTTTGGATCAATTGTGGTCATTTTTCAGGTCCTGTCGACAGAGCTTTTCAATGTTGTGACGTTAGCACGAGAGCCTTTAATAATTTTTTAGTTCTTCTTATTGTAATTTTGAAGAGTTTCTTATTAATTGCTAACTCTGACAGCGTTTGGTAAAAGGACCTAGAGAGTCGTAGTCATTAATGTGAATATTTCAGTTATGTGGCGATTGGAAGGTAATGAATATAAAAGCAGTCGAAATGGAAGTGGATTTGAATCGACAAAACTAAAGCGCAACGTGGGATAGCTCTAGCCAAGCTAGGTATTAATATTTCGATGGTTATCCCTAAACGATTAAAAAATACAAGAGATGTAAATTATCTTGCTTTTTTTAAGGTAAAGGTGACGTTTTTCTAAAAGCCACAGATAATCTTATAGATAGGATTTCTTTAAGAAAAAATTCCAATCATTAACCTCGTGTATGTATTAATCGAAATAATAAAGTAATACTATATCGATGTAATAAAATTATCAAATTCGGAATTTTCTCGCTCGGAAACGGGAATAATATTGTGCTGGCGTCTCGTTTTCGTAAATCCTTCGTTTATAAGAAATGAGAGTATTATAGGATCAACGAACCTTAAAAGCTCTTTCTAAGGAGAAATACATAATATTCATTAACTCCATTACTAAGAAATAGAAGAAAAAAAGAAAGAACAATTTAAGAGAAAGGCAGAATCCCGATTCCATAGAGCGATAAATCAGTATTTCATTGTGTTTGTTATGTTATATGAATTTTTAAAATAATTTTTTTACATTTGATATTCAGGGTAAACATTGGGTCCAAAATAGAGCTAACTAGCTTTTCCAAACATCCCATCACTACCCAACTCAATCAAGTCACCTATGAATAACTGGAAAGTGAAAAATAAAGTGGAAAAAAAAAATTGACAGACTAATTTCTCACCTTATTTGAAATTTCACCTTGAATGGGTTTTTGTTTTCAGAGTCTAAATTTTTAATAACAGCTCCTGTATGGTCTTCTTCGTAGTTCAAGGCGAAAAGAAGCATAAAATTATTAAAAATTGAAGTAGGAAAATTGAATATGAACGAGATGTTTTACAATTGCCATATTTTAATCCCCAAAGAACTTGCCAATAAAAGCGCGCGAACAAAACAGACGCGTCTGCGCCCTAGATGTGAAATCGCTCTTACGTCATGGTTCCCATGGTTACACAATAGGGCGAAAGATTCGAAGACAACAGTCCGCCAAACTTCATAAAATGATCGAAGAAAATCAAGATTTCTAAGGAAATAAATAGAGTCATTGTCTGGGTGTTTGCCTCGATAGTAAACAAATAATTATAGTCATTCGGATTATAAATTTGAGAAAAAAGAAAGAATTGAATCGGAGTAAAGTTTGATAGAGTGTCAATGGGCTTTTGAAAAAATATTTACATGAAGTCTTTTGCTGTCAAATTTACAAAAGGTTTTTTTTTTTTTTTTTTTTTGACTCGAGCGTTTTGTGCGGAAAAAGAATAAATAAACTTTATCAATTATTCATCCATTCTCGCTCTTGAGGAGAGACTTTTCTGTGTAACGACAGAACTAACAGTGTTTCCGCAGCAGGACTTCACCGTTCAAAGTAAATTAAAAATGTGCTCCAACAGCGTTTCATTTGAAAAAAAGCGACTGTCACTATCAATTGGCGTAACTATATCCGTACATGGGTATCATAATTCCTAAAGAAAAACTACTATATCCACATGCCACACTTCAATAAAGCGATCGACATTTTTCGTTTAATTGGTCCGTTTGAAGATAACAGGTGATCAGGAAGCAGAACAACTATCCCCCGGCACAACTTGACTTGAAAATCAAAACAGCAATAAAAGCAAGGACTCAAAAAAGAATGAATGAATGAATGAATGAATGAATGAATGAATGAAAGAAAGAGAGAGAGAAGGGACCCGCGTCTGCAGATCTGTAGTGGTTTTTTAAGTTTAATTAGATGTCAAATTGTTAAATCTCTTGACAAGGTTTCGGCAAAATGTGGAGGCGCTTTTAGCTGATAAAGTCGATTGATTTATTTTCCAGCTGTGAACTGACACTTTCCTCAATATGCAAAATAAAGATTAGTAATAAGTAATGTCTTTCAAGTTGGTTGCCAAGCTCTAAAACTAATTAACTTAGGCAATAATAACACGAACTGGTGGCCCCACCAAAATATAGTTATGGACACAAGCTGTGGTGAACGGTTAGGTGTCGTTTTACTTTCTCCGCACAGAAAAAGACTAATCGATATAATGAAAACTGAGCACAGGAAAAAAAAACATTTTAGAAAATCTTGTTTTTGTTGTCTGATTGTTATCATTGTTTGTTGTTGCTTTGTTTTTTGTATGTTATTGGTGTTTTATTTAAGTTTTTCTTTCTTTCTTTCTCATTTCTTCCTGCATTCCTTTTTTGTTTTCTTTTTTTTTTTTCGATATTTTTCCGTTGTCTTTACAGGGATGGTGACGGGGGTGCCTAGTCACTCTCCCCCCCCCCCCCCCCCCCCCCCCCCCCCCCCCCCCCCCCCCACCCCCCCCCCCCCCCCCCCCACACCCACCACATATAAAAAGAAACAAAAAAAAAAATTATATTAAATATTCATACTGAT
>JAADYU020063571.1:0-15487 GCA_011763375.2 Heteractis magnifica
AAACGATAAATTTTAACGCTTCAAAATATGAATAAAAAGTGTCGGCGTTTTCAAAGCCTTTCAATGCACATTTGCTTACCTGTGTAAAGACAGCGAAGAGTTTTCAAAAAAGCAATTTCTTTGCGTTGTTTTTGCTTTCATCAATACAATACAGAAAAAGGAAGAATTTTTCTTTCAGGAATTTTAGTTTTCCCAACTTTTTGAAGTCCTTCAAGTCGTGTTTTCTTCAGCCTTAAACTTTGCGACGTTTTCCATGTGCTTTTTCCAAGTCACATCTGTCACATCTTCAAAGATTCTTGCTCCCTTGAGCTCTTTTTGTCTCGATAAACCGATTGACTTTGTTCTCTACGATATACTTTAAGAATCAGTGAATACTAGAGGCTATTTCAATAAACTATTTCACACCAAAAAGACGAAATTCTTTCGCCTAGTTTAGCTGTTTTCTTTGTTTTACTTCGCTCGGACTTCATACGGGGAATTCCCCGAAATGTTTGCTACTGAGAATTACAAAATTGATCACAGATCAGAGACTAAATTCTTTGGTCTACGGTTCGTTGGTATTAGCAATAAAATTCTGTTGCATGGCTTCGTTAGAAACTTTTGGATCATTGTAAAACATTCAAGAGAGTGTACAAATCCATGTTCTTTTATTATCTTTTCGGTGGACCGTGATCTCTAGTGATCTCTAGTTGTCCTATCCTCGTCCTCTTATATGTGATGTTGCAAATGGAATATTTCGACTAATGAGAGCGCGCGTAGTTACTCAAATATGATCTGATCAATTTTGAATTTTTCCTTGTCGTGCCTTGACCGTATCACGGCCGTGTTCGTGCTGCAAGCTTTTCGCAGTCATACGAAATCTGCTATTATTATTGTAAAATGGAATAAATTAGATATCAAATAATCATGATCCCAATAAAAAATTCCTAACAAACCACTTTGTTTGTCTGGTACTCTCCACTGATGATGATGATGATGATGATGATGATGATGATTTTACTCTTTAACTAAATCAACCAAGGCAGATTCAACATTTTTTTTACACACTGTCAATTGAGATATTGAGCGGTTATGGGTTTCCTGCGGTGGATCTTGTTTTGTTTGTGCAACCGCTGTATAGAAATCTTGTCTGCTCAGCTATTTCATTTACAGCAACTGCGTAACTGGGAACATCAAACAAATCATCTCGTTTTTTGCACCTATCTTCAACTGAAGAACAACCTGCAATAACAGAGGGAAAGAGATAATCCAATGGCTTCGTCCTGTTCAAATAAGCCAGCCCCAAGTGGCAAAGTTTATTTACAAATCATTGGGACCGATACGATAGACACTACACCTTCAATATTGATATTCACAGACTTCCAAAGGTACGGTATTCTGTAAATTGGAAGTAATACTACTTTGTAAAACGTCTGAGTACAATATGTAGCCCAGTTCCGTTCAAAAAATGAATAAAAGTTTTGTTTGGAATTATGACACAGGAAGCCCATAAATTTATTTCAAAACTTTTTTAAACAGTAAATACTTTTGCACCCTAAAAAGACCTTGGTGGAATAGTCAATCAAATGTGTGATTGTTATAGTCCATTTGTTTGTTTTATACTTAAGACTGAGGTTTATACAACCATCAATTAAACTGGTCTTTTGGGAATTTGTTGAACATGTATAATTTGATTGATATTAGGGACCAGTCATAGTTTATGGGGAGGGGGGTTATAGAAATTTATTCAAATACATTATCATCAGAAATTGGTGGTGCATGTAGGAAAAGGTGGGGGGGGGGGGGTCAGAACAGATTGTGCCTCACAAAAGGGGTGGTCAGGAAAAACCAAACATGGCACATCCACTGTTGCACCAGCCCCCCCTCTCCATAAATAATGACTGGTCCCTTAATACTACCAAAATCAGTAGAGTGTTTTTTTCCAAAAACAAACCAGCATGGCGTGACAGACAGGTGCCATTAACAGTGAGGAATGTTGTGCAAAGCACAAAGGAATGTTGCTTGGTACAGGAGTGTGACTTGCTACTTGAAATCTGTGGGAAGATAACAAAAAAAAAATTTTTTTCGCCTCCCTGACTCATTTCTCTTCGGTAACAGCAAATCTTAATTGACAGTGGTGAGTGTTTTTTCTCAAATAAATGTTCATACTTTCTTTGTAACTACAAAAATCTTTATTTGTGATCTTTTCACAGTCTTCAAGTATCAAGTCACACTCCCATGTCAATTTAAGCTACATTTCTTCATGTTTCACACAACATTCCTCACTGTCTACGTTATGACCTGTTGCTGCATGCCATTAAAACATCTCTCGGTTTGTTTTTGAAAAAGACACTCTACTTGTTTTAGTACTTATAAAATGGATAATATTATAATTAATATTGACAGCATCGACATCACATCTGCAAAACATACAGCTACAATTAAAACCACCCCCATTATATACCATGCATACCATCATGTTTAAGGTGGCCATGACCATAACTCAAACATGCTAATATAATTTTGTAATATGTTATCTAACAATTTTTCTTTTATTTGCATGTACATACTAGGTATTTATTTAACTGTGGTGAAGGAACTCAAAGACTCTTCAATGAAAATAAAATGAGGTTAAACAAGCTTAGCAAAATATTTTTCACTCAAATTTCTTGGGAATGCATTGGAGGATTGCCTGGCATGGCGATGACACTGAGAGATAATGGCAGGACAAATCTCAATGTGTATGGACCAGAGAACATAAAAGACTTTATTAATGCTACACGATTCTTCATGTTTCATGAGAAGCTTCATTTTGATTGTGTTGGCTATGGAAGTAACGAAAATGAAAATCAGTATGATGATGAAAATATGACTATTTTACCAGTTCTTTTATCAGGTGAGCAAAGGATAAAACATTGTTACAAATGTAACTTTAATAAGCATCTTTTTACAATTAATATTTGAAATAACTACCCTCACTGATACATGACTTATACTGCTAGAGTGGTGTTTAACCTGTGAAAATTAATTTCATTGTTTTCTTTTATGGCTATTTGTCTACTGCACCTAACTTTAGGGACTTGTCTTTAGAGGAGGGAGGGCTGATGCAGATGGGGGGAGGGTCATTATTTTTGTTGTGCAAAGGGTTACAAAAATCTGTGCAGGCCTTTGAGAGGGATCATATCAATTAAATATTATAAGGGGGGAGCTACAATTTTTGTTAAAACCTTGCACATCAAATTGAAAATGCACCAGCCCTCTGTTGGCCGATTCTAATGAAATATCTGCTAAGTTCAAATGCTAGCCTGCATTGCATCTGGAATTTTCTTTGTAAAGTCTGACGGACTTTACAAAGAAAATTCCGGATGTAACGCAGGCTATTCAAAGGCCAGCTTTCCAGAAATTGGAAGGCTGCATCTCATTGGTCGATTTTCAGGAAAGGAATGTTCAGCTTGAATGAGCAGCTGTTCATGGGGAGGGAAATTTGACCAACGCTAAGGAGGAGGAGACTACTGGTCGAGGAATAAAGGATGAAAATCTCTTACAAGTGTTTTTCATTAATTAGGAATAAAGGATGAAACTCTTTTACAAGTGTTTTTCATTAATTCTTCATGAGTTTGAGAAATGTTAATCAGGTTTCATAGTAAACACTTTAAGATCTCAAGGATGGTCAAAGTGACTGAAAGCTCAAAACCCTATTTTTAAATCACAGAACATGCCAGCATATGAAGAATTAGAGTATACTTCTAGAACTTTACATAGGCCTTTTTCTGAGATAGACAAACAAAGTGCATTGTGGTCTAGCTTCGGTACAGACATCTATTGTTCATCATGCCTTACATGGTGTTGTTTGTACCAAAGCTAGACCACAAAGCAACATGTTCACTATCTCAGAAAAGGCCTATGTACTTATTGATCAAAATCTGAATAGGTTGAAAGTAAAACTGGTCAGGTGATTATTCCTTCATAATCTTTTCCCTACAGAGGATGAAGGCCTTTCTAAAGATGGAACAAATGAGAATGCAGCAAAGAGAGTTAAACTTGATTCTTGTACAAAGAAGACCATTGCCTGCTATATCTGCAAACTGGTAACTTTTCCAGGAAAATTTTTGGTACAAAAGGCCAAAGAATTAGGTGTTCCTAAAGGACCTTTATTTGGAAAGCTCAAAAAGGGAGAAGACATCACCCTTGATAATGGAGTTAAGGTATATGATTACACACTGTCAGAGTGCGCCTTGCCAGAGTTACCCACAATTCTTCTTGATATGGCATGGGCAGATTTAGTGGGGAAAGAAAGGGGCAAGGGACCAGGGCTCCCCTTTCATTTTGGGATCCCCCATACCTTTTTTGCTTAGACATAGAGGTTC
Source organism: Heteractis magnifica (assembly GCA_011763375.2). Classification (NCBI taxonomy): domain Eukaryota; kingdom Metazoa; phylum Cnidaria; class Anthozoa; order Actiniaria; family Stichodactylidae; genus Heteractis; species Heteractis magnifica. The sequence continues at coordinate 4,347 of JAADYU020063571.1, forward strand.
CTTTAACACAGCAGTTTTCCAGCCCCCTATTCCGGCCACCTCTCTCTAATAGACCTTTCCTGAAATCACTTGGATGATCATGAAACAATGGTTCCAAGTCAAGACTGAACTTGATTCTTTTGCTTATCAAGGCCAACGTGGACTTGAAACTATTGTTTCATGATCATCCAAGTGAATTCAGGAAAGGTCTATTCCTGTATCTGCCCTTGTGTATATCTTGTGCAAGTGAGATCGGGGGCTAATCAAGAAGGCAAAGTATGTGAAGAACGCTTTGGAAATTAAACACTGTTTCAGAAAACAGAGAATCATTGTTTTAATTTCCAGATTTTAGAATAAAATGTTGAAGAATGATGGTACTAGAACCAAAAAGAAGATCTGAAAAATTAAACTTAACAGATTAGATGCAATTCTGTATGCCATCCCCTGTCCTGCCTTCACTCTTTTTTTTGTTTTTTATTGTTTTGTTAGTAACATAATTTTGCCTATTATTATATATGATTGTAGGTTTTGGCAGAGGAAGTTAAAGAACCAGACCAGATTGGACCTGTATTCTTCATTATTGACTGCCCTTCCACCAATTACATCCCAAGTTTAGTGGAATCAGAAGAATTTGCTGAATATCAAGAAATGGACCAAGAGAAAGGTCATTCCCAACCTTGTTTAATTGTACATCTTGTACCAATGGAAGTTTTTAATAACTGTTTATATGAGAAGTGGAGGCAAAGGTACAGTATTGTAACTATTTATTTATTAGGTAAAAGCAATCATGATGATGTTGATGATGGTGATAATGATGATGTTGTCGTGATAATAATAATGGGGGTGATAATAATTGTGGTGGTGGTGGTGATGATGATGATGATAATGGTGATAATGATGATGTTGGTGGTGATGATGTTGTTGTTGATAATAGTGGTGGTGTTGTGTTGATTATGGTGATGATGATGTTGTGGTTGTGACAATAACAGTGGTGGTGATAATAATGGTGGTGGTGGTGGTTGTAATGATGATGATAATGGTGATAATGATGGTGTTGCTGATGATAATAGTGGTGGTGGTAAGGCTATAACCAAATGGATGGCAGAGAAAGACTTACTGTATGTAAGCAAGCACCATACATGTACACATATTGCCTTACTAAGCTATTAAAAATGTTCCTTAAATTCATAAGATCCACTACTTCAGTGACTTATATCCTTCTGCATTACTTCAACTTTATATTAGACTGCAAGCAGTCCCACTTTTTCCTCCTTTTTCTGTATATTTGAGACTTTATAGCTATGCAAGCACAGGGAATGATGACAAGTTCATACAGTATCAAACTAGTCCTTATTCCCTGCATGTCCATAGATAGCTAAAAACTCTCAAATATTCAGAAAAAGAAGGGAAAAAGGTTTGGACTACTTCCAGTCTAGCTTTATTTAGTTTGTTCATCCTATTGTATGTTTTTCCTCCTAGGTTTGGTAGCTCAACTCATCATTTACTCATAAACAAAGAGGCTTGTAGCAAAACCATAGTATTTCAGTCCCAAGCAAGGATTCAAACAAAACTTCACACCATCAATGACACAATGTTTCCTCTGCTGTATCACTCGGACAAACCAGTAAGCAAGTTCAAGCTAAATATTGTAGCATCCAATGAATTGCCTTTCTGGAGTTACCCATAATTCTTTAAGATGTTGTGCATGCAAGCGAGGTCAGGGGACAAGGTACATAGCCTTTAAGTGTGATGTTAAACACACTTGATGTTAAAAAGCGACTTTCGGGCTTAAAATCAAAAGGATTTCGAAGATTGTTTAAAACTTTTTCTTTATAACTAGAATTGTTGTACAGAATTTTGATTGTTGCAGCTGTAGGATCAATTGTGGATGACAATTCTGGCTTCATTTAAGTGGGTTTTCTAGAGGAAATGAACCCAAAAATGCGTCACAACGTAAGGATAGTGTCTACTTTTGTGAGCGCGCACACTCACTGTTCAAAATAGAGCATGTTAAAAGCACACGAAACAGGTAATTTAAAGCCGCAAAAAACCGCAGGGTTCGTACGGGTTTTGGAAAGTTTTGGAAAGTTTTGGAAATTGATAATGCATTTTTCCAGGACCTTGAAAGTTTTGGAAAATTGAGTTTTGGTCCGCTAGGCTATGAAAAAGTTATGGATTTTTTGTAGCTTGTCCAGCTTAGTCAGCTTATACCTTGCAAAGAATCGTTTTCGTTGTAAAGCGCCGAAGATTTTTCTGTCATCACTGTACGTGTGGTGTACGTATTGTTTTTAATTGGTAAATGTATGTTGAATGTTTCAGATCCATGAATTTGGCTTTATTTTTGTGGTTTGTGTAGTTTTGGAAATTTGTGTCGAAGGGCTTTGGAAAATTTTGCAAAAGTTTTGAAAATTCTCACAGGGGATCCTGTACGAACCCTGAAAGCGGCAATTTATTCCCCAAAATATATATATATATTTTTGATATTCAGGTCGCGTTATGTCCTAGAATTATAGGTATTTACACTCTAGGGGGTGGGGGTGGGGGTGGGTTTGGGGGAGAAGGTGTTGCGTGGGCTGGAGCTTCAGAAAGTAGAGCCATAAATAAAATTATGAACAATTTTGGGGCACGGGGAAAAGGTCCCAACATTATATTAGATTGTACTGTTTTTACTAAAGCTGCGCGGGTTTGACGCTCCTTTTCACAGGCACTGAAACCAATGCACTACACAACTGCTGGAACTTCTGAACTATTATCCTCATTTCGCGCTAGTGAGACAACCCAAACAGAATTCTTTGGAAGGTAGCATTTCCACCGAAGCAACTCCCGACTTGGGAGGCATATAACATTCCACAGGTCAACTACCAATAGTTGGGGGGAATTCCCGAACTAACCATCCTGGTCCAAAATAGTCAAATCTTATCCCATACAATTCTGCTCCCTTGCACGCTCCCCTTGAAGAAGAATGTACTTTCCCTAAGTCCCGGGATTATTTTAGAATTTCAGTTTCATACGATTTCTTTTGAAAGGTTTTGGTTGAACATTGTTTTTGAGGTGTTGGTTATTTTTGCTTTCAGGCGATAGATCCAACAACTTTGCCAGCTAACACCAAACCTGGCGAATTCTTTCTCAAATACCACCTCAGACCATTAAAACAGCAAGGATATGACCGAAGTTGCTTGCAGGAGCCGTTAGAGTTTGATGCAATTATGGAAGAGGCAACGACATTGCTTCATAATATTTCAAGAAATGAAAGGCAATCATTGACAGCACTGGAGACGACAGCAAACCACGAGGAAGACAAAGCTCCAAATAATACTTATTTACCTGAACTTGAAAATTGTGCGCCTAAAATCGTTAAAAATATTGAAAGTGCATCTGAAAATGCTATTGGATCTTTGTGTGAAGATGGATTTCAAACCGAATTAAACTCTTCGTGTGCTGTTTCTGAAGTCAGCGATAAAAAACCAGGTTTTGAATATGAGAAAGAAAAAGACTTTGAAATGGTGTTCTTAGGAACTGGTGCATCCTTACCCTCCAAATATAGAAATGTTAGTGCAACATTGATCCATATAAGGTAAGGCTATATCAGTAAGCAATACAGCTTTGAAGTTATGACGTATTTCCGGATCCATTTTCTCACAAAATACGCTCAAATAAAGCCAGCACATTTATTCACCACAATTCCTCCTTCGCCTGCAACAAACAGAACTCTGTACAAAAATTCCTGCTATGAAGAAATTCAAAGGAAAAAACTCATTCCAAAACTGATTTTCATTTTGAATCTGAAGGTCACTTTTTCTTGCCAGTGACGTCACACTTAAAAGCTGTATTGTAGTTTCGGCTACTCAGATCCCTCTCGGCCAAACGCCTTTACTATAGGTCACTTTCGAGTTCTCGAAAATGATGCATGAAGGTGAGGCTTCGTGCGAAATCACTCTTGGTGGCTCAAAACGACTGACATTTCTTTGACTTTTTCTGTTGCTTAAAAGTTTATTTTTACGAGTGAACTGCGAACAAGTCATATAGAAAAGAATGACAACAGAAAAAGGCGTCGGGTCGGACGATGATTGGTCATTTTACATTCTCTGCGCCAATTACCCACTGGGTTGTCTGGTTCAAATCAACTCGAGAGATAATTCAGAACAGTATGACAAAACAAATTCTTGGTTTGCATCCCTCCCCACGAGAATAAAAGGACAGTGGACAAAGGCCTTTTCTGAGATAGAAAAACAAGGTGCAGTGTGGTCTACAAACAAAACCGTATAAGGCATGATGCACAAATGGTGTTTGTACCAAAGCTAGACCACAATGCATCATGATCGCTATCTCAGAAAAGGCCTAAGGTCGCCATATGTTGGTTGACTGATGTAACAAGGAAAGTCTAGACAATTTTTTTGTAAAGATATTTATTCAAAATGGCGGCTCCAGGTAGCATGCATCGAATACAATTAATGTCAGCTTTCTGTATTCAGCTTCTTGTAAACGCGGGAATTAGGAACGGCTGGATTCTGGGATTTGATTTAACATCTCTTAATTTAACGACTATTCATGTGAAAATTATATCGAAATTCTTCCAGTGCCCAGACTTCCGTTCTTCTGGATTGCGGAGAAGGAACTCTTGGCCAGCTATACCGTCACTATGGCAACGATATGGATGATGTCATCAAAAAATTGAAGTGTGTATTTATTTCGCACATTCATGCAGATCACCATTTGGTAAGTAATAGGCAGAACAACCACCACCACCACAACAACCACCACCACCACAACAACCACAACCACAACCACAACCACAACCACAACAATCACAGCAGCAACAACCACCACCACCAGCACAACAACAACCACAACCACCACTGCCACCGCCACCACCACCAGCACAACAACAACCACATCAACAACAACTACCACCACCACCACAACAACAAGCACAACCACCACCACCACCACCACCACAACAACAACAACAACCACAGCAACAACAACCACAATCCCCACCACCACCACCACAACAACAACAACAACCACAACCACCACCACAACAACAACCATAAGCACTACAACAACAACCACAACCACCACCACCACAACAACAACAACAAAACTACGACGACGACAACAAAATTACCAGAAATTTAGAATGATAGCTGCATTTATAGAGTAACCTTTGTATTTTTCAGGGTTTGCCACGTATTCTACTCTACAGAAACAAGCTTAGAAATGTAAGCAGTTAACCTAAACAGACTTTTTGGACTGGCTACAAGTTTCGGAAATTAAAGACGAATCTTATCATGGAAAGCATACATTAATAATCAAGCTACTAATCAAGTTTATCAAATTCATATAGTAGTTTAGATGAATGTAACACTGTCTTATGAATTGGTGACAAAAATCGCTTCTTTCATTTTTTATTTCTTCTTGATAAAAATACGAAATTCATTGTGCTTTTGATGACGTTAAAGACCCAAAATGAAATGCTTTATTGGTCGTATGATATGAAAGCAGTGTATGCTAGGAAAGAAAGATGCAAAGTCCTTTTCTGAGATAGACAATCAAGGTGCATCGTCGTCTAGCTTCGGTACAAACAACCCATATAAGGCATGACGAACAATAGATGTTTGTACCCAAGCTAAACCATGATGCACCGTTTTCGTCTATCTTAGGATAGACTTAAAGTCCATACACACTCAGGGTTTGCTCCTAGTACACACGAGAGAGCGTGCTGCGGGAGCTTGTTGCATGGTGTGGTCATGCTCGCTGATATTTAACCAGTTTGATATCAGGGAGCGTGAGCCGGGGGCAAAATTTTCACAACCTTTTTTACACGAACTTTTTGGTACACACGAAGGAGCACAACGACCCTGGAGTCTGCTTCCGGAGCAAAACCCTTAGTGTGCATAGGCCTTTATGGCCACGCAAAAGGACAAAATACTGAAACTGGAATTGTCTCGAACGAGTGAGATGCAGAAACGCTGCTTTAGCCAAGCTGTTTTATTCTCATTTCCCTGCCAGGGTGGTGATGATGATAATAACATGATAGTCATTGGTCCAGCAAGGATTAACCTTTGGTTACAAGAATACAGTGTTTGTTGTGAGGAGCTGCAATACAGGTAAAAAATGGATGGATGGATGGATGGAGGGACGAATGAATGAATAAAATAATATAATATAATAAAAAAGGGGGATATAGCAAATGGCATTTGAGGGTATTTATCTAATGGTGGACTCTTAGCCCAACAGCTTGGAATTGATAATAAAAGATTAGGTTGAAGAAGCTTACCTTCATTATTGATTTTTAGTCGTTTACTTTGCAGATTTGTTGACTGTTCTGAAATAGTCCAAGATGAACATAGTTTTAATGGTTTATTTCAACGCGTTGGAGCCAATCAGGTAGGGTAGGTTTATCTTTATGTGCGCATTTTATAAAGTGGGTGGGAAACAGATAAAGTCAGTATTGTAGAAGTTTTATATTCTATTCTTTGTTGTTTGTATTTATGAACTGTTCACTGTTAAGGACGGTGGCCATATTTATTGCAACCCAATTTATTATTTTATTATTTATTCATTCATTCTTTTGTTTGTTTGTTTGTTTATTTATTTAAATGCGGAAAATATCAGGGTAGGTTTGTGCGGAAAATATCACAAGATAAAACTTTCGTCGTGGATAATAAAACGGAAAACTTTTTCATGCTTTTTTCGCGGCTTTAAAGTTGTTCTAAAATCTTGTTTTCTGTGTTTTTTTCCCTACTTTTTTCTTTTGAAATCCAGCGGTAATCTCTCGATCTAGATGCGCAGTAGGTGTGCGCACTGACAATAGTGGTCACCGTCATTAAGCGAGACTAAACCTGTACAAATGAGTAGACCAAATCCACCAATGTTTTCCTATTTCAGATCACGTGTCAATCCATTGAGAATACGATTCTTTGTTCGAGGCTCATTCATATTAACCTATCTTCTTAAGCGTTAATTATCGAGAAATAAACAAACAAACAAATAAACAAACAAACAAAAAACAAATGAACAAAAAAACAAATGAGCAAACAAGAAACGAAGGAATAAACAAACAAACAAACAAAAAAAAACACACACACAATGAAAACAACAGTACCTAAGGAATGACACGTGGTCTGAAATGGGAAAACAAATACGTCCAAGTGTGTCCAAGTGGATTTGTTCCATCCGTGGTCAAGGATAACAACGCGCAGTATCTATCGATTGAGAAGGACTATTTTGATGCCCTTTTGGTTATTATTTGTACCACCTTGTTGAATTCTGCTGTAGATTGTGGCTGTCCCAGTGGATCATTGTGCCCAATCATACGGGTTGGTTCTTGAGCACAGTAGTGGATGGAAGGTTGTGTACTCAGGGGACACTCGACCTTGTCCTAAACTAATCCAGGCAGGTAAAAAGAAAAATTGTCAACCCTTGATTAAACCATTTATAACCCCCCCCCCCCCATCCCGTGCGACCCACACAACGAGCCAAACGTTCATACCTGTTTGGGTGTTCGGTTTCTCCGGCTTTCCATAATTCTTGAGGAATCATCTTACGGTTACAGTAAAGTACGTCCACTAGTTTGCTGTATCGTTTCCCACTTATGTGAAACCCGCCGCTTGTTTGTTTCATTCCAGTCCACTGTGTATGGCTTAGTTTTGGTAATGGCACGAAACGAAGTAAAATTGAAAGAATTTACAAAAGATTTTTCATCATTACAATCAAAACTCGACAGAAGTTGTGAACTTGAGGCATTCGCGTGAAGTATTAATGAAATAGAAAAAAGCTTTACGGTTTTCCCGCGTGAAAGTTTATAGCTAATTCACTTAACGTTGTCACTGAAAAAAGCCTAAAGCCTTGAGAGCGGAATCCTGAATTTTTTTTCACCGTGACATTATTACAATAAGAAACTCACTGCATGCTTGCAAATTCTCCAACTTGGCCATATATTCCTTAATTCTTAGATAGCCTACAGCAAAGTTTGTTGGTAAACAAAAGATAAATGAAAGCTTTTAGGATATTTTCAGGGACAACGTTAATTAAATTAGCTATGTACAACATGACGTTTCGACTGCAACTGTGGCAGTCTTCATCAAACAGTTGCAAAGATAAATAGCAACTTGATTCACAGCCAGTTTTCTAACAGAAAAATGAAAATCAACCGTAACATACGTCTTATTTACTATAGGCATGAATGCGACTGTCCTTATCCACGAAGCAACGTTCGAAGATGTGCTTCAAGAAGAAGCCGTCGACAAGAAACACAGTACTACTACAGAGGCTATCACTAGTGGAATAGAAATGAACGCGTCTTTCACCATGCTTAACCACTTCAGCCAGAGATATCCCAAAATACCTGTATTCAGTGAGAAGTTCACACAGCACACTGGGATAGCATTTGATCATATGAGGGTAAGGTTTGCCTGCAATAGTCGTTTTCCGAGATGCGCGAGCGCTTCTATCAAATATCGCGGGCGAACTTGAAAACGAGGGAATTTCGGGCAAAAGTGCATGGAAACTGCAGAATCAATAACGTTAAAATAAAATAATTTTTTTGTATTCGTGGAATAGCATTGTTAAACGAAAAAAGGCTTTACAATTTTGGGAGAACCATTTAGAAGTTCATTGCTTTGCCGTTGACTAGTTAAGTACAGGCTTTGGCAAGTCTTTAATTTATACTTTATTTCCTTGTGTGATTACATAAGATCTTGCAATTCTTCAAGGAGTTTTCCCTGGGCTTTCTAGTGATCATACCACCTTTCTGATGGGAGAATTAAACGTATACGCGTACAAGTTCTTCTGGACTCGTTTTGCCCCGCGACCTGACCGTTAGCGGAGCGGGCTAAAATCGAGTCCTGAAACTGGATTATAGCCAACCAATCACTGTAGCACTGATTTTCGCAGTGGAATACACATCTTGTCCCACAAACACCATCATAAACTGCCATTTTTCACAACGGTTTCTAGCATTTGCTACCTTCCATACATCGATTCACTGGTCAAACACAAAGCATCCAGTTGAAAGTGCGATGTACAAATTTGGATAATCCTTTGAAACGGCTTCGCAGCCTCAACTGAATGCTTTGTGCTTGACTAGGGAATCGGTGTATGGAGAATGGCCAATTACTTGAATTTGATTCTCATATTTCTTTAGAATGTTAAAAATCCCAACAAGATGAACAAATTTGTTTGCGATCAGAATTTCAGATGTGCAGTTTTCTAGCTATTCTGCTAGCAGAGGTCGCTTTTCGTTCTTTCTGTTGTTTTCTTTCTCCCTTCGTTGTGCTGGTTTCTGTTTTTGTTGTTTTCGATCTTCACGAAAGGTATCTCTTCCCGGACTCTGCATTTTTATCGGTTTGAGTAAAATAAAATGTCCACTTGACCTCTTTTATTTGGGTGTAATATTTTTCTCTTTCAGATCACGTGTCATTCCCTTGGGTTTTATTACTTTGTTTCTCGGTAACACTTAAAGAGACAAATTTATTTAGATAAACCTTAACAAAGAATCATTTCAAAGAGGATGACACGTGGTCTGAAATGGGAAAACATTACGCACAGATTAAATAAGTCTGTTTAAAGAACAAAGGTGTTTTCAATGATAATTTATTCATTCATATTTATAATGTCGTATTTCAAGGTTCACCTAAAAGATTTATTCAAGATCCCAAGACTTCTGAGTCCACTCAATGTTTTGTTTGCAAATGAAGTTGAAGAAATGAACGAAAGAACGAAATCATTCACGTCGAGTGCTGGCGAAAACACTACAGACAAGAATTGCGGAAAATCTACAGTTGATTAACTTATGCTACTGGGAAGAGAGACTCGAAGTGGGAATAAAAAAATGAAAGGTGTTTCATTTTGCTGGGAAAATGGTATGTTTTACATAAGACTGGAGTTTAGGTAACTGGGGATGGGAAACCGAAAGTGATTTCTCCTTAAATCTTGACTGGACTAGATTTTGCTAAATTCCTTGGGAAATGGAATCGGGAACCCGTTGATGACCTTGTATGGAAAGAACAATTGAATAAGTCAGAGTGCCGATGACCAAGGCATCCATAGATCCACTCAAACAATATCTCCACCAGTCAGGGCGTCCCAGTTTTCCAAAAGGAATATGGAAGGTCTGACAAACAACTTCACGGATATTTCTAGCTTTTATTGCAATTATTCCAAATCTTTTCTTGGAATGCATAACATCCATCCACAATATATGTAATTTTTATTTATCCACATTTGTTTTGACGTCGTCACCCGATAAAATGTTTTGAATTGTGGAAGAACGTAGCAATAGTAGCTATGGAGCAGTAGAACTGTGGATAATGCCATTGCTGCGTATTATCGGTTTGCCAACCCATAATATTTGCTGTGCCGGTCAGTTTGCTGTCACTATATTTCCTCATATCGAATCATATTCGTCAAGTAACATACTTCAGTGCGCGGGAGGAACTTTGAAGTTTGATGTCACGACAGAACGGCGCCACTTCATGTTTACGGCTAGACCGCGCACAGATAGCCTGCGTTACATCCGAACAAACTATTTGTTCAACGAGTAGGCTACGCACAGACAACTTTCTACTTTTTCTGCAGGCTACTACGAATCCTCGCAAATATTCTGTTCTCATAAGCAACAGCCATACGGGCCGAAATATCATTGCTTTGAAGTGATATAGGCATGTTGTAGCTGCAATAACAAGATAGCAAATGACGTCAAGATGACACAGGCTGACAAAATGAATTATTTCAAAACCAAACACGGTGTGACTGTGACAGCCGCTGACCACTGATAAATACAATGTGAACACGTGACTTGGCGAAGCATTTGTTGCCAACGATAAGTCACGTGACGTGCAACTTCAACTCACTAAAACTGACATTTTTATATACACATTTTAAAAACGTCGCGGCACCGATTGACAATTGACAAGAGAAGACCGCAAGGGATGCTGGTAACTCGAATTAATTTATTCACATCAGTCCATCACACATGGAAAGTTGTACTGCGGTATCAAGTGAAATCATGAATAAATTAATTACAATTGAAAGTACCGACGCCTTGATCACGGGCACCAGGACAAAGTCGTCGTGTGTCTCTGATATTAATAATCCAGCTACAAATTGTACTTATCTGATGTTAGTCCTTTGTAGCTCTCACGTCAAGTTACACATTG
>JAADYU020063682.1:0-15472 GCA_011763375.2 Heteractis magnifica
GAGTATACAAAACTTTTCGGTGGTATACTTTTGTGGGACCAAGATATCATATAAATGAAGAACATATGTAAGAATTAGCCTTAAGTTTTTTGGCATTTTGTGAAGTCCAGTTGTAAAGCAAGCGTGAAAGTAAAATTTGAATATTCTTACAATACCACGAAGACGTTTTTAGCTAATTTGCATACAGGCTGCAAGCATGCGCAGACGTTTTCTCTAGTGCCTCCGAAGACTGAAAGGCCTGGGTACAATACTGTTTGGAGTTTAGGTTCAAAGGAATGTTGATGACTTACAGCTGTCATACTTGAGAAATTCAACAAAATATCTCATGATGAATTTTTTTTATGCTCAACCAAACAAAAAAGACATTGAGAATTAAGCCTACGCTATATAAATATTCAGTCTCTGCGAAAATCATCCACAGCGCCACTTATCAGACTTAACAGTAGTTTCGCCATAATTGAAGACATTGAAATCCTAACATTCAGGTTGGTTCCAGTGATCTTGGCGGCCCAGTAAACACCACTGCGTGATGACAGTATCGGATAAAGTATAGCATAGTATCAGACTAGCATCCCCCGCCGTTAAACAAATGCTGAGACACTATGGGGATTTAGATGGGCCGTAATGGCAAAAGTGCGACCAAAATGATATTGTGGGGCAACATAACAATGTTGGAGCGTTATGCGGGATTAAAATAAAGAATTAAACTAAGTAGCTTATAATTACTGACTCGATGGAAAACAATATAAGTTATTGCAACTGGAAAGAGTCCACTATGACAGGGTTGCCGAAGGCCATACCATAATAAATGCAAGCGATTATTTCTTGATAAATTCGAGGTACCTGAAATGCCATAAAATGTACGACAAAAACGTCGGCGCAAAGTTCACTAAGGCCAAACTCGTCATTTATCGCGAGAGCACACTTTAGCAATCTTTTATATTAAGTTAGCAATTTCGTTTTATAAATTTCAGCAAATTGACTGAAGCAGTCCAATGTCTAATTCTCCTTTCCGAAGATGACGCAGCCCTAATGCTGTCAATATCACATGACAGACCTAATGGAGTAATACCCCAGCAATGTCAGTATTTAAATATAATGTTGGCTAGTGTGCTATCGCTTAATTGACTCGGTCTAACACCGTCTAGTCTACGGTTAGGAAATAAGTTAATAGAAAACTACTTAAACGGCAAAAGAAATTCGTCGTGTGGTGATTCTTAAACACACACACCTGTATAGCGTGGGTAAAAGATAGGTACCGAAGCGCTTTTTACTTTTAAAATAGTTCAGTTTTTTGTCTGACCGTAAATCATACTGGTTATCTTTTTAGACAAATCTCCAGGAAAACACTTCTTTTTTTTAATAAAGAAGCATTAATAAAGCATGAAAAAGAGAAACAATTTAAACTGTACAAACGTAGAACAGTAATGAAACCGGTTGTGTGTGTCTAGTGTCTGGCGATAGTTTCAAAAAACTCATTTCAAAATCAACCGCAAATTTTCATTTGCTAGAGAAGAGATATTATACTTTAGTTCAGGGAGTGTGGCTTAAGTACACAGTCAATTTTTGAGAATACCGAAGTCGTGAAATCAAAAAACAGCGACTGATTTAGGCAAATTTTGTGGACGGCTTTCGTATCGCAAGTTATTGAGCACAGATTGACTGCTATTGAATGCTTTATGACACACAAGACGCGCGGTTCGCGGCGAAAAATTGTTCCCTCTCGAGAACTCAATGACCTCTTAAACGAGGGTTTAAAATTTTATCTTGTCAGACAGAGTTTCTTGTGCTCCAGACACGAACTAAGATATGTCTTTAAAGCAATAACACCTGGCTTTAAGTACAAGGCCTGTCCCTCACGGTCGGCAGTTAGGAATACATGTCTAACCGCTCAAAGATGGTCGATACCCAACGGGAAAATATTTCATGCCAACGGGGGAAACTTTCGTTTCTTGGATTTAACGTGTATCGAGACCATGTGTAATGGACGTCTTGGAGCACATTTAATTAACAATCACTATTAAGATCTTTATATAAAAAGAAAAGGAAAAAAATTTCCTCGGGTTTTGATGATATTATCTCGCTTGTACAACTGTACCATGCATCGCATCAATTCCTTCGCCATGGAATTTTTAAAATTTCATTTGCACTAATAGGTCATGTTGGAAATCAATTTTTGAACGTGTAGGGTAGAATTAGCCTTGTATTTTACGTTTTGAGCCAAACAGTTTCATTTGGTAATAAAGAAGCTATTGAATAACCCACTCAAAACAGTCAAAAGAATTTGGGTTGTCAGTCATCGGTGGCTTATTGTAAACACGAGCGATGTACACCGACCACGCAAACGCATTCGCGAGGCGCGCCGAGATAAATCTGTCCTTTTGTAAACATATAAAAAATGGAAAAAGAGAGACAGGTTCTTTTCAAAATAATGAAGTAAGAAAATCAGGCGGAAGAAAAATGGTAACTTTTCAAAAATATCATTACTATTCCGACAAAATAAAATATCGCGTATCAGTCCTTCGCGATTTTTAATTAGACACAGAATGCAATAACGAAAGAAGAACAAAGAGGACAATTATTAAACAACTTCAAAATCCGTAACAAAACATGTTCAAGAATTAAACTAATAAAATATGAAAACACGAAGATATAGATAATCTTTTGATGAGAAAAGCTAACATTTACACTCGGTATAAAAGTTATTGTTTACAAATTACAAAAAATACAAGTTTAATTAGACAGACGTTATCAGGGCTGTTACCGTTTCATTGCAATATAATCTCTCTCTCTCTCTTTTTTTTTTTTTTTTTTTTTTTTTGTAGGCAAAAGGGTTAATTCTCAAACATGTCAAGATAGAGATTCCAAATTTTATTTTCTTGGTTGAGATTATAAGTCGAAAGGCGATTTAAACGTGAAGTCGAAAGACGTTTTAAACGATGGAAAAATTCGAGTTTGTCTTTTTGCAACTTCAGAAAGAGGAAAAATAATCAGCGTATCGACAAAAATATATATATATTTGTGGAGCTGTAACTTACCGGAAAAAATGCTAGCACTCTCAAAAAAAGACATGTTAAAAAGTTCTAAGAAGGAAAACCAGAAAAACCAATGACTAAACCATTCGTAATTTTGAGTTCCGATCAAACAAAGGATGACTAAGATTGTACAGCACGATTGAAAAGACCTTTTTCGAGGAGAAAACAATACCACTTAAAACTTAACAGAAAAACAAAACTTGAGTAAATAAGTGAAACAAGGAGACATGTTATACATGTTAAGTGAATATTAGTTTACAATGTTGTTTAAATTTTGTAAGTGAAATATGGTTAGGATATTATTCGCCATGGAGTATTCAATGACACGGTACGTTGAAGGACCACAGCAAAGTTACTAATGAATAGTTCGAGACTGAGAAACGGGGTAAAAATTTGTTATCACCGTTATCACGACGCTGTTTGGTAACTTTTTTCCAAATATGTAACATCGATATGCCATATTTGCCAATGTGGTCTAAAATATTTTGATTCCCTTTTAAATGAATCAAAAAGAGCTGATGAAGTAATGCCGAGAAGACTACTGAATGGAAGTTGCTTTGAAAAGAAAAAGAAAACATACAGTGCACATTTATGTACAAATTTATATTAATCAGTATCTCGTTGTGCTAGAACCTCTAAGGTACCATGTATGCACTACATGAATAACATCTAAGTTATTTAAACATGAAGTTTCAAGTCTTGTACACAAAATTATCATTTCTGTTTTGATGGAAGCAAAATGACGGATGGTAGTTCTCCCTTTTTTAAAGAAACTTGCATGTACTTTCTAAGGTTTGATTAACTTTATTTGAAGAAAGACATCTTCAGTCTATTCTGAGAAGAAATACAAAACCTCTTGAAATAAATTCCCTTTATACAGCTATAAACCACAAACAAATGTCCAAACTTCTTATCTGTAACAGCCAAACCACAAGATAAACTACATCACAGCCAAAGACTTGAGTTCAAACCAGACATCTCTGCATGGCCAGAGTTCAAATCTATTCATTGGAGGGCACCGAATGAAACAAAGGAATAATAAAATTAAAATGCCACTATTGTCCTATTGAATCAGTCTGACTTGCATAAATATATTGTGCTGGAATAAAGATGAACACATATAAATAATTATATTCTGATTATACTTAGTTTTTGAGACCAGCTGCTGTGCCTAGCTCTCCAATGAATCAAGCTACTGAAAAATAAGATGGTTAATGTTCAGCAACTCTTATAAGATTCTGTTTATATTAGACAAGGACAGATGAATGCTATCAGTTCAATTACATAAACATGCTCTGTAATAATACTGTGAGCTTGGCTTTGGGGTAATGTTTGTTTTAAATCAAAAGTTATTAGCCAAATAAAAGCATACAACAGACTTATCTCAATTATAATTATTCTGAAGATAATGCTTCTACACTGTCTCTTAAAAATATACTTATAAAAATGTGTGTATATGTACTTAAATCTTTATATGCCTCTACATGTATATCTATCGGTAAAGCCTGAATATAAACTTGGATACAAAATATAAACTTCACTGAATAGAATGCACATGTCCAAGAAGTGTATATGTTAAGTAATTTTTCACTTATCTATTTTTCTCTGACATTTTATTTATTATTATCTTTTTCTTCATTTTGGGAAGATTCTTAGATGAATGAAAGAAATCAGATATCGACCACAGTGGTATACCAAATAATTAGAGTAGCAGAATTCTAAAAGAATTCACAAATTTTTTCTGCTTTCTCTCATTTTTTCATTTTTTTAAATTTTATTTGAATGGTAGTGTTAAAGAGGCTACTGGTAAATTTGAGCATCAAATATATGAACAAACCAAAATCTTAAACAGAATAAACAGATATGTTTAGCACTAGAAATTCATAGTTCCTATTTCCTGACAAACTAGAGGAATTTCCCCTTCGAATAAAATATATGAACAAATTTAGGGGAAAACGATAGAAAAAGACAAGATTTAACAAGATGATCACAGAATGGAAAGATCACAAAATAATGGAGAAAATATAAAGATAACTAATGATAAGACATTGTTTTTATAATTAGGACTACTGTGATAGGTTCTTTCCTTGTTCAATTAATTTTATGCAAACAGTACTTCTAGTTTCACAGTTAATTATTGACAGTATAAACTGAAAATAAGGAGAAGAATGAGAATTCAAAACAAATTCCAATACCATTGACAACGGATGAACTCAAGTACAAAAACATATCTTATTATTCTTAATTATTTTACAAAAGACTGAAAAAATGAGTTACTTGGTTCTTTTACTACACTGCTATTTAAATAATTACTACAATCATATAAATTGAAAAAAAAATGAATAAAAAGAAGTGAATTACTGCATTTAGAGACTACACAAGGATAAAGGTATATATCAATATATCTCTATGCTATCAATACATGTAATGTCTATTTATTTATTGGTTTTGGTAACAACAGGTACCAACTTACTCAAAATAAAGGAAAGATGTTCAGCACGATTAAAAATGGCTGGAATATTTGCAGCACTGGTAAGGAAAGATAAGGCAGCTTAGCTTGAAAATCACACTGAATTCAAATATTATAACTGGGTGCATCTATATGTACGTTTAGATCTATATGTATAATGATTGCCTCTACCATACTATACATGCAAACACTGTTCAATAATTCAAGCTCGGCGATGCTTGATTCCATAAGAGTTAACCATACGTAAACCGGTTATATTTCAAACTTGCTCTCCATTAATAGTTACCTTCTCTTTCCCAAACAAACGATTGAAATTCTAAGTATTTAACCAGAATCATAATCGTAATAAAATGAAG
This sequence comes from Heteractis magnifica, assembly GCA_011763375.2. Lineage (NCBI taxonomy): Eukaryota > Metazoa > Cnidaria > Anthozoa > Actiniaria > Stichodactylidae > Heteractis > Heteractis magnifica. The sequence goes on from JAADYU020063682.1 coordinate 5,862, forward strand.
GGAGCACTAGTCTGCGCTACCGTCTAGACTGTCACTTACACAGTGCACCAAATTGGAAATGCCAAATAGCGAAAATTAATTATAAAATAAAAGAACTTTACTTATTGGAGCAGTGGAATACAGCAGTCCGTAGTTCTTAAGGTTATGAACCAGTATTGAATACACAAACAGGAAAACTCTTTTTGAGAATAATACAACAATAGATATAATAAAATATTCTTAACGCGTCAAGGAGAAAAGATTATCACACTGACTTGCTGATGAATCATTGAAAATAAAACAAAAAATCCTTTCTTCTGATTTAAAGGATCTCAGAGGATTTTTGTTCGGAGTTATCACTTGGCTGTGATGTGCTCTGAGGTTGAATAAATCTGATATCGCGGACGCAGAGCTGCGACGCTTCCAAAAACTCTTAACGTCCCAAGTGGTTACTTAAAAACATTGGAAAATCAAAATCTCTAAGACACAAACCTTCACATACAGCTTAGGAATGTTTTACTTCCTTTGCTAATGAGGGGCCAGCAGGCTTTGGTGTAGGAATGCTAACATTTTAGGCTAAACGTTCTCGCCACATTATCAATTAAATAGTTTAAGAACACTGAAGCTATTTAGTTCTATCGATAGGGTGTTTTCTGACGAAACTCGAGAAAAAATATTCTCCGAATTAAAGTCCAGATTATCCGATGTGTCATACATTGTACGCATTGGAAACAATACACAAACCTCTGGACCATGGATGTTAAGTATGAACCGATTCTTAAATACAGAAGCCAGATAGACTGTAAAAAGCATGGCCAGTAGATGGGCCTGTGATAAAGGCCTAGCATAGTTATGTGCTATTTCCATCGACACGAGTGATCCGTGCGCGTTCAGAAATTTTACGATTTTCGTTCCTTTTCGAATTAATTCAGCCAGACAAAAACTATCCTACAGCATTCCTTTGCGTGGTTGGGCATCCGAGTTTCAGCTAGATCGTCACTAATCCAAATCGGAGCGAATTCCGCAAAAGACTTTGTTGAATGTCAGCACTATAATGAAAGATACTTTTCAGTCTCGCGACTCAGGTTCATTTTGCGTGTTTCAATGACTTCACAAATCATCCCGACAATTTGTCTCCCAGTCATCAAGAATCGCACGCGGAAGCACAAAATCCATACCCTAGAAAGAAAACCAGGGCTTCAATCATTATCCACACAAACTCTGTGACTTGTTGACTATCTGCTGCACTCACTTAAAAATACATGAATTTCAAAGTTTAACAACAACTACAATCCAACAGATTCGACATTGAGCACTGTCGCCGCGTCGATCACTACATTACGATGCTGTTCATCGAATACGCCCCAGTAGACTGAATTTTCACACCAAAAATCAGGCGAGCTATTGTCTGGGAACCGTGAAACGTGGTGCTAAGATACGGCGAAGAAAAGCAAGAGGTATCCGGCGTATTTCTATAAGCGCAAATGCAATGAATCTGACAGCTGAATTGAAATTTTAATGTTCAACGCACAATAAACCATACAAAATCCAATTCATATATACCTGTGCCATTTGGGTACTCCGAAGTGAGGCCATTGATTGAGGTGTAGTCGTATCCAAATGAAGAGCTGTACGAGAAGACAGGAGTGTTTTCGTTGTGTGTAGAAGCGGTGTAGGTCGATAAAGTGTTGGGAGTCGTGTAGTTGTATGGGAAGGAGAAATACGCTGCGGTGGACTCGTTTGACACAACTGTTGGTGATTCTGAAACACTCGCGGAAGACACGGCGTCAGTCCTATAGTAGCGGGCAAACTTCGATTCGTCGAAATTTGTAGATGACAGTCCACTATCCATTTTAGCCCGTTTATTGGGGCTTTCTATCCCGGCTAACATGCCCTCAATCTCTGCCATGTTTTCATTGAGAGAATTTCCTCTTGACTAACCACGATTTTCTTGTCAGCGGGTAATATCAACAAAACTGTCTCGACCCAGGCTCCTGGGACAGATATTACGAGCCTCGTGATTGGTCGAATCCATCCCAGCCAATCAGGATCAAGCTATTTATCCACTCAACGACAGCGCGCCATTTTGGAAATGCAGAGGCTCGAGTTCCGCTCGATGGAGTTCGAGATAAAAACTGTCTAGAAAAGACTTCAAATGTCTAAGAAAAAAAACCCGAATAAACCCATGGAGGACGCCAAAGATTCTTCTTTCTACAGCAACATTTCTCGTTGTATTATTTGCCTGGACGAGGTGCGGTGTAGAGGCAAACTGAGTGTGTGTAAGCACTGGTTTTGTTATGGTTGTATCCTTGAATGGTCCAAGGTAAAAATATGACATGTGTCTCTCTAATAAGGTTATCGCAAAACTTGAATTATACATGGCTTTTGCCTTCATTTTTTTCTCAGAATACCAATACATGTCCCGTCTGCAAAACAAGATTCCGTTCGATCTCCAAGGTATGTTATTAAATGTTAATTTTCTGTTTGGCTTCTCGATCAAAATTTGAAACTATTATTCATGAAGAAGCCAAACCACATGATCAGATCTGTTTATTCTTGGCATCAAGAATGACAGATTAGTTTACTGAAATTTAAGAATTTTCCTTCACAAAGACTCTGCTTGGCCACATCCTTTTCAAATATCACCCTTTGTTAGCTGGATATGAATAAAACCCAAAACTACATTTACATTCAGCTCGACTAAAGGCCTGTAGGAGAACCACTTACGGGTATTTGAAAGACCCCGCTCGATTGTTTTTACTCTGCGAGCGGGATCTCCTTTTACCTAAGAAGATTCAGCTTGCAGGGTAGATTGTTTTGGCTAGGTCTTTACGATTGATTAGAATGGCGTTTAGACTGATAATGTAAATTAGGACGTTTTTTTTAATTTGCTACCGAAATAAAAGGAAATAACAACCAATAACTTGTGCCTCCGACATCATATCTTCTGCTTAGCTCTTAAAGCACTTTCTAAAAATCCCAAGATGTAAAAAAATCTATAATAGTTGAGGATATTAAAAAGGAAATCAGCAATGATTCCTTTAAATGGCTTCCTAAGACCACTTCCTTAAGATCAATTCTCTAATGCCCCTGATTCCACTCATTTTGTTATCAGTAAGGGAAGACATAATTGAATCAAGTCTGACTTACTCCAGTGCGAGTTTGTTGTGGTTGTATTGAAACAGTTTAATGGAAAGAGTATCACAGATATGGTATTTTCTTGATGTATCAGGTTCATTTAAGTCCCATGAAGTCTCCACCCACCAAGGTGAGGGTTCCTGACCGAGACCAGCGAGTCTGGCATGATGATGCAGATGATGGTATTCCAGAGGAATTGCTTTACGACATACAAAATGAGATGCAAGAGGACATGGATGATGACTATGAACCACCAGGCCATTTGGAATATGAAGATGTAAGTACAGCAAAAATCTTTAATCCATTTACTGAGTAATAGATAGTCATCAACATCCTGAGGGAATTTTGAATATTTTTGACTTCCCCATGCCATTTAAATAATTTAAAATTAATCAATTAATGTGTATACAAATGAAAAAAATTGTCATATAACTCCTACTTATTTACATATTTATGAATTATATATTATTGATATTACATGATGAAAACTATTTTTATATACAATCAAAGATATTTTTCTTATATCAGGATTCTAGTTGCTCAAATATGCCCTTTCAACATATATGATATGTATCTTGTAGAATTATTACTTATATATGACTATATAGTGACTGCCACTATTCAGTTAGGAATGAATGTAAACATTGGTCAGGGAAAACAGACTGTTATTCCAATGATTAATATTAAATTGGCAACCAAAAATACCCCAGTTCTAATTCTGTAAATTTATAAATTACAAAAATGTTGCACCCTCAAAATGTCTGTTGAAGTTTCTGTTACAACAACAAAAAAAAAAATGCTGTCAAATGATTCTTCTATCAAAAGTATAATGCTTGGAATTTAAGTTTATTACAAAGGAAAAAATTTCAGCTAGTATAATATATTTAAATGATAGAGTAAAAAGCAAAATTAAATAGAAACACAATAATCTTACTCTGATTTTACTTATAATTTCAATGTTGAAATTTCAGGGTTTTTTCCTATTATTGTGAAATGATTTCTAACCATTTTCAATTGAACATGATTGCTCACCAGTATGCTACCTGTTAGTCATAGGAATCAACTGTGTTGTTGTCTTCAAAAAAACCTGGAACTCTACTTTATTAATTCTTAAATTAAGCCCAAACATGCTTTTTTTTTGTACATAAATCTTAAGTCACATTTAAAGGGACCAAAGAGTGACTGATTCTGTCTTAAATCATATACAAAAACATTCCAATTCATGTATGTTACTCACATAGTTTCAAGTAATTTGATAAGCAATTTGACCTATGGAGTGTTAGGTAGATAAATATCTGCTGAGCCTCTATGTAGGCCTAATAACAATTTATTGGTCAACTATGTATGACGTGGCATGTCATAATATCTAATTCTATCCAGAATTCATCATTGTATGCCACATACCGCCCTTTGAAAATTGGTCTCCAGTATTGGAACATCTTTGTACCCAAAAACATTTGTTAATCATTTAAAAAAAAAAAAAAGAACAAAAAAAATCAGAACAAAAACAATAATTACAGTGTGAGTCTCTTGTAGAATTGATGATATGATGCTTTTAAAATTTGTGCGTTCACTTGCTTTTTCCCATTTTTGCTTCTTTTTGTGCTCGGTTTTCCATTTATTTTTCTTTGGTTTCTTTTTCCCCAGTCCGTGAAAAGATATGGGACAACATAATGAAAGCTTAAGGTCTTTATCTCATCTTTAACTGCTACCATAAGCTCTTCTCTTAGTTTCTAACAAGCCATCGTAGTCCTAATGAAGTAGGGCTAATATTTAGCGATTATTAACGGGGTCACACAAAATGCATGTGCTGGGTTACTGTATAGCCCAGTGGGGACCCGAACGCGCTTCTTAGTCACACGCCGAGAACACATCCTGAAGATTTGTCTTGCACTGCGAAAATCACTCGACGCAATCAAAAACTGAATTTACAACTCGCCGACTCAATCAAAACCCTTAGGGCATTTCACTCTCAGTCGCCCCGCGTTGAAAGAACGCCTGGTCATTTGCTTCGTCTACTTAGAAAATTAACTCCAACTTACCAAATAAGGACATCTTTGGGCATTTGAACAGAATCAATGGGAACTTCAAAAGCAATTGACTTGACCAAATCGTTTTTTTTTTTCCTTTGAATGTTGTTTCCACTCTAGATTTTCTATTCAAAATTACATTAAAAACTAAATCCTCTTTTGTAGCTCCAATCTGCGACTAATAAAACTTGTGCTCTTAATCCTGTTCCTTAGTTGTTTCAGACTTTTCCCGGTTTACTACTCGTTCGATGTCTGGGTGGACGATCTAATCTTATTAATTAGTATACATTAAACAACTGATTTGAAAATTTTGTCCTCACATGATAAAAATAACCTTATTTTTGTTGCTTGTGCTTTCGTGGATCCGATCAAACACATGTCTTCTTTTGAACACCACAAAAATGTCCTTGAAATCCATCGCAGCCTTTCTTAAAATGGGTTCAAATTTCGGACAATTTTTTCGTTTTGAAATGACAAAAGGATTCATAAACGTCTTCGAGCGTGTTTTGTCTAGCTTTCTTGGTTTCGAAATTATCTTCTATTTCACTCGTGGTAGTTTGATTACTCGATTAAAATGCGTATAAAGCCCGACTCAGTTCTAAAAATGTTTTGGAGTTTGAGAAATGACCACATCCCTTTTCACCAATCTCATTTGCTACAACTTCTTTGCAACAACTTCTGGCGATTGAATTAGTAATTGGTCGGGCTTTTTAATGTGTTTTGGATGTTGTAGCTCGCGCTTTTTAATGAAATTGTTAGGGGATTCCGTTGTGCACATAAACAATTCATCTCAGTTTGCAGCTTCAACTCGACCAGTTTCCCATAGATAAAGCCCCTTAATTTTCTTGTTTGTATTTATTTGTTTATTTTTCCATAAAGCAGAGGAAGAACCGCACAAAATGCCTTGAAATCCGAATTAGCTAATGGGTGTTTGTCAAATCAGATCATCCGTCACCACTTGAGGCATTTTGGGACACTTTGTATGATCAGACTGCTAAACACCAAAAACGCACGCTACACTCACGCTTTTCTGGAAATCGTACCGCCGAAGTGACCAATCATAAATAATGTTAGTCTCATTCCGCCATAAATCTTGATTGATTCTACTTGCCTTGTGAAGAGAAACATTTCAAGAAGCCGATTTCAGTCATAGTTTAGACATTTTTGGAACATTTAGCAGCGTCTGGTTGCCGGGAAGATTAAAAACGGCGGTACAGTTCTTGTTGCACTAACCGAACACGGTAACCGCGTCGAGTCACAGGTGCGCGTTCGTCTAAAACGCCTTTAGGACAGTAGACTGTCTTCACTAATGGTGAAAGAAGTTAATGTTGTCAGCTAAGATTTGATAGATTTCTATATAACACAACAGAATATATATCTACATGTTTCGTCTTGATTTTTTATCTATCCTTTGTTTTCATTTTTTGTCCATTTTTCATACTATAAATTGATTCATTTTTCCGTTCTCACGTTTTATTCACTAATTCACTCATTTTGTCATCCATTCGTTTGTTTGTTTATTCATTCATTCATTCACCAGATAAATTTTTGACTTTTTTTTTTTTTTTTCGTCTTTGGAAACCGGAAAAAAAAAAACTTCTATACTAAACAAAAACATTTAGAAAGCCAGAACTTACTAATCAATTTTCCTTCCTTAGTCCTTTATTTCCATCCTTCTTTTCTCCATGACTTTCTTCTTCGTTTAATAAAGAACCTATAAAGGACTGAGAAGATGAAAGACGGGCCAAAAATGAGGTGACGGAAGGAGGAATGTGAAAGAAGAACGACACATCCGATTTCCGTCGTTACAGCGATTCCCCACCATTCACACGCCGGCTCATCTTCATTTCTCTAGTCAAAATTAACCATGTTTATTCGTATTTTTAGAGTTTAATTAATCGTAATGGACTGAAAAAAAATCTCCAGGTAGTTTTCTTAATATTGCCGGGTTTATTTCCTTTCCTCTTTTTTTTTTTAGTTTCCTTCAGTTTTACTCCCGTTTTATTTTTACTTACGCAGAGTTTTTAATGCCCCCGCTAGAATTTTATAAGCAGCAGCTATTTAAAAACATCGTGGTCTAGTCGAGGGACAAATTTTAACATCGCTTCCTGATGTTGACTGTACTTTTGCCGACGAGGTTCGCTCTTTTTTAATGAAACTTTTTTAAATTTCCGTTGTTTCACAGGATCTTGACGAGTATGACCTTGAAGACTCTTTCATTGATGACTCCAGTCTGTCCCAAGCCTCTAGCCATGCAACGCAACGATTAATTCTGACGGAAGATCTTGACCACGCCACCACCACTCGGGACAGTCCCTACATGCTCCGCAGACGACCAGGACGGAGTGGTCCTGGTACTAGAGGACGTGACGTCACGCTTGACTTCTATGCGTTGGACAAGTATGTTTGATTGACATGTGGGTGGGAAAAAAACCCTTACTAACACCGTTAGAAACCCCAGTAGATCTAGTGGTTAAAGCACTAAAAGCACTGTAAACTGTTTAAAGCTGAAGGGCGTTGGTTCGAACCTCAGCGATGCCTTTATTTTGGGTCTTCATAGACCTTGAAGGATCGCGCACGCCTCGCTGTCCGGGGTCAGGCCACTTAAAGGGCGAGTAGTTTTGAAAATTCGTACGAAAAGAAAGAGAGGGAGAAACAGACGGACAGGCTAGACGCCCCCTCCCCCGTCCCCCTAAAATTCATTTCTTCCCTTTTAGTTTTAACACGAAAAGTCGAAACGTGATAGATTCTCAGGCTAATTCGTTCCATCTTCCTCCTCCCCTCCCCCTCCCCTCCCCCCATAGTACTGGAACTCTTGCTACACTGCTATACGAATTTGCATTCGGTTTGCTTTTTTATGCGCACGCATTCCCGAGGCCACAATCGAGACCTTGTGCTCAATTACGATTCTCTTTCTCCGAGCGTTTCCATTTTGTTCTGTGACCCCCAGCTGCTAGAGGTTTTTGCGCACCACTGTGAACCCATGACTTTATCAAATACCATACAGGAATAGAACTATTGTAGTTCCACTATTTTCCCGCGATATTTTAACGTCCAAGACCACAGTGTGTAATTATCCAGCAACTTTACATGTCTTGGACTAAATGTTGTTGTGTCTAGAAAAGTTCGGGATTGAGAATTTAATTTTTTGGTCACTGCATAAACTTTCAAAAATGAATACGTGGTCAGCAGGTATTCTGCCATGATAATTCCGGTTCATCGCCTTTATTTGTCGAGAAATGTTGATTAGGTGGAGCTTGAACCGAAAGATAACCGTAGTTTAAGAGTCTTGTTTCTTAATATTTTCAACCAGCCGTCATGTCGCTGAAGAACACGCAATAATATAACAGAAACATAATCCACAGTAGCTTATTCTTATTTTCGTTTATCGATATCTTATTTTGTAGTGTTTGTATACAGATATAGAACAAGGTTTCCAGCGCTAAAGCTATAGACTGTTTCCATGTTACTAAATCGATAAAGCACACTGTCTTGTGAATACTGGCTGGCATAGGACCTCTCGCTCCAGTGCTTCTCGTTCAAGGGATTTGGAGCGAGAGAATCTCTGGAACCCAGGGTATTTTAAGGAGAAAAACTTTCGATAGGTACGATTCTTTCTTGCTCTTTTAGATAGGGAAAAATTACTAGGAATTATCCCTTTAACCCGACAAACACCCCACCCCAACCACCCCTCGTCTTCACTTCTGTGAGTATGACTGAGGTGCCAACATAAGAAGGCCTTTTAGATTTAACTGTAGAAATAATGAATGATCAAAAGGATAACTGGTTACATATCAGCTTATTGGCTTGCGGTCGACGAATCATAACGGCAGATCGCTCACGCTAATCAAACTAACAAGATTACTAACCAGAGATGCTGGATTAAAACCGAATTTTGTCAAAAATCAAAAATATTGGGTTCATAATTGATGGCTTGGGTCTGCTTTGATAATGTAGTTGACTCTAAAGAAAAAACGAATTATCTGTCGCCCACGGTCTTAAATGCTTTCTTTACACATAACGCATTTCGTTTTGGCTCATTTACATCAATTTTGAGTGGCACTTGGCAATGAACACAACAGTTTTTTATTTCTCATGGAACACATCCATGTGGAATGAAGGATACCAAGCTATAGTATTTGCGGAAAGTGACCCGGGCCTCAAAGTCAAGAATAAGAAACCAGTGAATGGCTGAGCGGGGAATTTCCAAAGCTTTTGGGATTGTGTTCTGTATTTTTGAAATCTGAATCTGGTTTCTCTATTCTTTTTGTCTTTTTTAGCATTGCGGGAGAGACCGAGTTGATAGACATCAGTAGCGAGGCTTCGTCCGATTCCTCGTTGACAGACAGCGAAAGCGATGAAGGTGAAGTTAAGCTATCTATAATCTCAATAGACCTTATTCGTTGTTTTCCCATTACAGGTCACGTGTCATTCCCTTGGGGCTTTTTCCTTTGTTTAATGGTA
>JAADYU020063793.1:0-15450 GCA_011763375.2 Heteractis magnifica
AATTACCACCAAAGCGCAGTATTCCATCCCCTCCTTTTCTCGTCTTCGGCTGGTCTTTATGCGCAGCATATTTCATCAGTTCAAAGTGTGACCGTAATATAATTGCCTTCTGTTTAACACAAGGGCGACCGACGCGTGACCTTAACCATTTATCGACAAGCAATTTGAACAGTAAATGCCGGTAACACTTCATTTACGACGTAAGTAAACTAATTACCAACGTTAATTCGTTCGCAATTCGCCTGTTTCTAATTGTTCTGAAAAGTTGATGATATGAATTAAAAGATGATCTTCCTGGAGCTACAACTCGGTAATCATGCTCCTGAGCTGAAAGCCTTTAATCAAAACGTTTGTACCTTCATTATCGTAAAGGAGAGCAATACTGGTCATCAAACTGACGGAAACAGGCTCAAAACGAGTTTACTTTCCCAAATTTTGAGGGTTAAGGCGTAAGTATCGTCACGAGGTATGATCTTCTCTGTGTTCATTGCACACTTTTTAGACGTATCCGTCTTATAAAGTAACTGCGGAATGGTAGTTTGAGTGTAATCGTCATGCGCATAATCGTACCAGTATTACAAATAGGAGGCGTGCAGTTATTGTGAATATGATGAATATGCTAAAGAATCGAGCGGGTGGGAGCCTGGGGTTGTTCCTATAGAAGAGGTGAGGACTACGATCTATCAACGAACACGTCGTGCAAGTTTGTTTGTTGGGATTATCTGTGTGTTATCAGGCGGCGGTTCGTCCTGTTTTGTAATTCTTAGCAGATTGAATCCCAGATTTGGCTTCAAACAAATACACCGAAACATTGATCTGTCGATCTAAATCCCTCAATACTGGAGCCCTTTGTCAGAACAATGAATAAAAAATGTATGACATGAAGAAGGTAAACAACTAAAAACACCCACGTGGGAGTAATCGTACTCCCGGATCGTACTCAAGGAAGTTTGTCCTACCTTCTAAGTAAACCAGCCATCGCTTGCTTCCAGGTGCTTTCTTCAAGTAGTACCTATGATGGAATACCTTGTTTAATAGTGAGTCACTCAGTACATTTCTGCTCTCATTACTAGTTGCGCACCGAGTTTGTTTGCTTGAAGCGGTAGTCAAATTCATACTTGACCCTTTCTACGATGAGGTTTTGTTCAAATCACGAAAATTCCTCAATTTATATCTAAGGAAGCCCCACGAGAATTTGCTCACTTGCTGACCGATAATTTGATTCGGAAGTCTCGTCCAACTTATTCAAAAACTTTTTTCGTGGCTTGAAAACGAAAGTCATTTTCTCGTAGGAGAGGAAGAAAATTCATTGAACGTATTCCAGAATATTCTCTAGGGTTCTTTGGTGCGGTTATGAACCACGTACATAACAACACAGTAAGCCGTAAAAATAACATTGGCCAGTAAATAAGTGAAAGTAAATAAGGATTATTCCCACGACAAACACCAAATAAAGAAAAATATTTGCACGAGAGCTGGTTCTCAGTGGGTGAGGTGCAAGATACACCCGGCACCGCATGATGAATGTTCACAGCATCATGCCGCAAGTAAAATAGACTGAAGATTTATATAAACTTTTTGAAATAGAAAGACATTTGTCTTGGTGGAAAGAATAATAAAATATCAAAGATTTTCATTCATACCCTGCTGGCGACCCATCGTTGCACGTTGTGTTTTTGTCAAGCAAGTGAAGCTTCATGTCAAAAACGTTTGAAGGAGTGTTTCCTTGACATGATTGTAGTTGGTGGGCCAAGAATTTCAGCTGGGAATGCAGGTCTGTGAGGTTATCCTCTACATGAACCTGCTCTGATGGCACTGACATAAGTAGCCATACTACAACCAATAACATGGCGATGCTCTGATACAGCAGCTAGAAAAGAGACGTGACAATTCTTAACAACAATGATTTAATTTACTCTACGCAATAGTAAAAGTATAAGAACATACCATTTTAAGTGTTGAGCTGAAGTGACAACGGCACGAACCACAGTTTAACAGTCGTTAATGCTTGTTCTTAAGACAGACTTGAAGCTACTCAGACACTGGAAGTTGTTGAGTAACACACTCTTTTACTAAACACTCTGTCCAAGGGTCGTAAGGATGAAAGCGTAAATAGCATAAGATTTACCAAGCCCCTGGACAAACCTGACTATATATCGTAGCAAGATGCGTTCTGATTGGCTAAGGGAGGGCTTGCGGCAAAGGCAAAGGACCTAGTAATTGTTCAATGATTAGAGTTCACGCACTGGGGTAAGCCGACTCGGTCAAGTGATATTTTAATTAGCCCTATTCAATTACATGCAGTATCCATTTAATTGGATCGGTGGGACTACTTCTTCAATAACAAGATCAATATTTACATAGCAATTCACTTAACTTGTTAGCACAAACTAATAGCTAGTTATACGGCGTCAGTTTACGTCAGTCAAGCTGCACCAGGCACAGCCTAAACTTCCTCATGCAAAAGTTTTGGTTTCTAACGTGGAAAAGCAAACACGCAGATCACAGCAACACGTGTGGATCAATAACTAATAAAATGAAATCTTAACTACGTGTCCCTATGGGACTATGTGCGGCAAATCAAAGACCAAGCCATATAATGACCTGTGAGGATCAAAACGAACCGCAGAGTGTCGTCTTTGCGTCTACCGTACTCATTGTGGATTGACAAATGATCCCACTCTTCTCTTGGTCACAGCGAAATTTCACTTGGAAGCTTGTCACCTATCGGAATCTGTTCTTTTGCTTTTGAAGATTCAGTTTTGTTTGGGAAAAGTAGTGTTTTGGAAAGTCCTGTTCTGTGTCTTGCTGTGATAGCTGAACAACGGCCTATATCTGAACAATTGAAATACATCAGAAAAAACAGATGTGAAGATCTTAGTAGCACTCCTTCAGAATCAACTAAGTTTGTAAATAATGCTTAAACGCAAATGTAAAACCCAAAAATCAAAGAAAATTAAAGTTAATGAAGCTTAAACTTTGGTTTTTCAAGTTTTTTCTAGTCGTTATTAATGAAGTTTAATGGCAAGACAGAGGTTTCCTGAATCAGTAGTCGTACATAGTTATTTGGCGTCGCTTTGCCTTCAGAAGTTTTGACTCTAATTTAGAACATCTTTCTTAATCGGCTCCTTTGGAAACCAGAATACGAACAAACAATTCAATGATCATTCATTATATCATAATTAGTTCGGGCAAAGCGTTTTGTTAAACTAAGAAGATCTGTTACTTAACTAAGTAATTTTAAAAACGGCTTCAAAGTTAGAAATCAAAGATTTTTGACTACACATTTTGCAGGGAGCAATTATAGTTTACTGCGTCAGTAAACGTCATACGAGCCCATAAAATCGTCTACTTTATATTTTCGATAAAGAATTTACCTTCATGTCAACTAAAGATGAAAACAAGGTTTATTATGAAGATAATAAGTCTAAAAATGGTTTTATAAGCTAAATTAAACTTCTCCTATCGATTTGATCTGCCTTCATTACTTATTGATCTCCATGTAAAGGTGGGAGTTCAAAGTCAAACATTTCCCGGATCAATACAATGTTTAGATTACTACACAGTGATTTTAATTTGTTTAGTTCAGCTGATTGTATCTGTTCCTGACCCATCTTCTCGGTCTTTCCAGCTAGTTGTACGTGTGTGTGTGTGTGTGATAAGCGCAAGATAAAATCCCCAAAAACGCAGAAAAAACTACGTCAAACAGTGTGGGCGAATGTTGTACATCTTCCGCTCTGTTTCCGCTGACAAACATTGTTTAGCCTCGCTTTTCTAATCCCTAGCAACAGTAGACCGACTTAGGTTTATTTATCCCTAAACATAGAAGTTTTCCTTTTATTTCAAAAGTGGAAAAGCACAGAAAAACAGGAAGTTTTAGCGCCCACGCGCGCATGTAAGGCGAACAGATCACAGCGCTGCATACAACAGCCGTTGTGAGCATCAATGATCGCTATAGGAACAACATGTTACAAAATAAGCTAAAAATAACTAGAAATTATTTGGAAATCAAAACAAATTCCAAAACAGTAAAACTAACGTAAAGCATGACCCGAGACTCAGACAGCAATTTTTTCTGCCCCCGCAAAAACTGAAGTACCTGAGGCTCCGTGACTAGCGTCGTGTTTTATCAAAAGGAATTTTTCCTCTTCTTCACTGGACTATCTAATAATCTGATCTAAGTTTCTTTGCTAAGTTGACGCCCATTTATATTCTTGTCCGTAATGTGATTTTTGTTGAAAATTCTTTCATTCTTTATTCTGTCATCACTTGTTACATGCTGTATGAATAGTGAATCAAGACAAAAATGTCTTCCATCAACAGTAGGAAACAAATCCAGAGATAAATAATGACTTTCCTGATAAAACATTTGTAACTTCCGTTCTTGCTTAACTGCTTATTTTGTCAGATATTTCACGTTTTCAATTTGCGTGTACCTGTCTAACCGTTGTTCGCCACTTTAGCTACGAAACATGCGATAAGGATGGCTCTCTCGACTGATATCAGTCACTTGGGCTATATTAAGTTCGCCGTGACAAAAATAAACCCTGGATGGAGTGCTTGTCTATGAATAGTTAGTTTTAACAAGTTTGACACTGCATGAGAAAGATGGATATGATAATCTAACGGGCATGCTATGACCACCGCCACGTACGTGTTTAATACCTCAGATGACTAGTATCCTATTAAACTCAGATAACAAGAAAGGATAGGTCCAATATGTTGATATCGTGGTCACATGTCTTGATGTAAGCAAGAAATTCCATACAAGATATTCATAGCGTAGTGAAATTCACTGGGAACGCGACGTACAAAATTTTGAATCTCAAAATTGCACATAAAAAGCAAGTTAAAGAACAAGGAAAAATTCCCAAGAAAGGCCAACTGCCAAAAAGAAAATAAAGGAACATGCTTAGAAAACTACCACGAATAATGAATATATCAGTTTCATAAAATATTCAACATACTACGCGTGTTCCCCCGCATTTATCAAAAAATAGCGATCCCCGAGAGTCTATAGAGAGACTGGCTCGGATAATTTCACTTTAAAGTCTTTAAAAGATCATTACAATTGGAAGTAAAGCATGGTAGTAACCTGACATGAGCAGTCGTAGCTAAAAGATGCTGATTAGCGTAAAAAACCTTGCAAAAAAACTATTCAAAGATTGCTTCAATAAATTCCTTATGTGCGCAAGATATCGTGATTTTTATTCCCATATTTTTATTCATTTTTTCTTGCGATTTTCCGAAGAGAGTAAGAAATGGTAGTTTCCAGGCTCCACTCTGTGTTACCAATTCCACTCACCCCTCCCCCGTCAGTACCAGATTGTCATGGGTTGGTTTTTCGCGCGCAAGTTTGAACTGGTCAAGAGAAAGATGGCGTCTTCAGACGAGGATGAAGGAATGCTTGCGATAAAACACCGTAAAGTAGCCTTTATTCACTCTGAAGACTATATCAGCTTATGCGATAAACTTCCTAAAGTACAGGGGAGAGTATGTATCATCTTGAATTCTGTTTTCTTTGTCTTTTTGTCGAGTTTTTTGAGGAAAATCTTTGCTGTGTTGTTGTTGTTTGAGTCGAGCGAGTTGGCGCTTTGATCAAACAGTTTTGATGTTTTATCCTTAGGCCAGTCTTACATCATCTTTAATTGAAGCTTACGGACTTTTAGAGGACAGAAATGTGAGGTTAGTAATCTTTTAGATCGTATTTATTAGTAAAAACTGTTGGGTTTTTTGTCATTGATTTATTATCCAAATGCAGAGGGAGAATTATTTACCTTCAGCGAACTCAATCAGGCTCGAATATTTTAGCTATTTTTCGATCATTATCATTGAAAAAGGGCAATTTCCTTACTTTCTAAATTAAGTTTAGTTAAGAAAAGAAATCCGTTAAATATTTATCTGCTGTTCTCTTGGATTTTAGTACTTGTTATTTGCCTACAGGTGGCTAATCTAATATGTACACTGGAGAAATAACGTACTAGCTTTGTTTGATTTGTAAAACTACTAAAATTTTTGTCTTTAAAGAGTTCCTCTTTTTTTTTATTTTCCCTAATAGTAACGTTTAGTATATTATGATGATGATGATCATCATCATCATCAGGTTCATCAGGTTCCTTTTTCATGGTATACCATGGAATATTCCATCAATCACTCATATTTTCTCTGTTTATACATAAAATTTTGGGCTATATTTGATGGAATACCATGAAAAGTATCATGTGTCCCTCTTAACATATGCCATAGAGTGGAATATCACCAGATACATAATGACTTGATTTACTATTTTTTATGACAGGATACAAATATCATTATTATTTTGTCATACATATGTCATTTCAGCATTATTCCCCCTAAACATGCTTCCACAAGTGAGTTGACAGCTTTTCATTCCAATGAATATATTGACTGTTTGAAGAAATCAAGTGATTTTGATGATGAGGAAGACATTGGCCAGTTTGGACTTGGTAAGAACTTATTACTTTTTTAGAAAGATGCTAGTCTTATTTTCATAAGAACAAATGGGGTTTGGCTGACTTTGATGTCTTTAGCTTGGTCTTGAGTGACCTCACACTTTCGTTTTCATCTTCATTATAATTACAATAAGGTGTTGAGATTTCAATAGGCAATGTGCATCAAAGCTCACAAAGCATCATGGTAATCCAAGTCCAGAGGAATTGAAACAAAGAAATCAGAAGATCTTTGGGCTAGTTTTTACTCCAACATCTTCCTCTATAAAGACTCTATCTTTTTCTTGTAGATTATATAAGAATAAACTGTTTGTTCAAGTTTTATTGGATGCAAAATAGCATGAGTACTTGGTTCCCATCATGCTTTGTGCTAGAAAATTCAGCTCCTGCACATTGCCTATTACTGAATTGATGTTTGTTTGTACATTGCATTAGGATATGATTGCCCAATGTTTGAAGACATTTATGAGTGTGTTTCTACCATTGCTGGAGGTACAATAGTTGCAGCAGAGGCATTAAAGACTGGACAAGCTACTGTTGCTATCAACTGGCAGGGTGGATGGCATCATGCACAAAGGTATTAATATAATAATAGATCATGAATAACCTTTATCGGCATCTATGTTGCTATGCTTTAATACACACCCATAATGTATCATGGGACATATTGCATCATTTGACCAATAATTAGCTCTGTGTAGCAGTTATACATTAATTCAAAATTCAAATTATACATTATTAACCTACAGGGATGAAGCAGCTGGATTTTGCTATGTCAATGATATTGTTCTTGGTATTCTAAAGCTGAGAGAAATGTTTAATAGAGTTTTATATGTGGACCTTGACTTACATCATGGTGATGGTGTAGAAGATGCTTTCTCTTTCACACCAAGGGTTATGACTGTCTCTTTCCACAAGTATGCTTCTGGATTCTTTCCTGGTGAGTATTGCTAGACAAGTGTCTCCTATGACACTACTTTATTTTGCTATTGGACAATAGTCATTATCAGAATTGACATCTGTAGAACTACAGTAATCACTAACAGTGCAAATGGGAAGCACGGGTGATGTGTGCAGTTAATATGCTGCCTCTCACTGCTGTATCACAGGTTCAATCCCTGGACCTGCTATCTCATGTTAGTAGAGTTGTTTGATGGTTCTCTCCTGTGCTTCAAGGGTTTTTCTTTGCATTCTCTGGCTTGTTCCTCCCTCCACAAAAATCAACTTCTAAATTCCTATTTGTTCTTTGGGCATTCACCTTAGATAAGAGCCTAGCTCTGTTGTGAATGACCCACATTGTTTTGCAACAAAGAAAGTGCAATTGCCTTGTAAAGTGCAATCGAAGTGCTTGAATGAAGTATGTCTTTGCTGTCATGGAATTATCTCAAAATACAAATTTCACCATCAAGTGTTGATTTTCTTTTAGGAAGTGGTTCATGCAATCATGTTGGAAGAGGAAAGGGAAGATATTATTCTCTTAATGTGGCACTCAGTGATGGAATCACTGACAGACCTTTTGTTGAGGTCTTTAACAGGTAACAGCATTACTTAATGTATAACAGGATTGGTAGTAAATACAAAAACTTCAGAGAAATCACATATTACTAAGGTGATTTGTAAATTACTATTCTGACATGTTTTCCATCTGTCTTGTTTAGAGTGATGGCTAAAGTAAGGTCCAAATACAAACCAGATGCCATAGTATGTCAGTGTGGAGTTGACACTTTAGCAGGAGATCCTATGGCTTCTTTTAATCTTACCCAGTTTGCAGTGGGTCGCTGTATCAAGAATCTGTTATCATGGGGTCTTCCAACACTTCTTCTAGGTGGAGGTGAGTACTCAAGCCCTATGGAATCTTAATTTGCCATGTTATAAAATTCTAGGTTTGCTAACGATGATCTTTAACCTAATGATAATCTTAGGTGGTTATAACATGGTTAATACTGCTCGTTGCTGGACATATTTGACCAGTGTTGTTGTGGATAGACCACTTCCAAACGACATACCAGAACATGAGGTATGTATCAAGTACTGTAGTTTGACTCCATTTTTCTCATGCTCACTTGTATTCTAACTTTAATATAATACAAAATGGTTCTCTTCTGTTTATCTGATTATCTCTATTTTGGACTGAATGTTAACAGCATTTCCTGGCTTATGGGCCCAGCTATCAACTAGCCATCATGGCAGGACCTCAACCAGACCTGAATACCAAAGAAGACTTGAAAAATGTTATCAAGAAAGCTTTAGGTAATTTTATATTTATAAAGGCCTGTTTACACTGGCAAGCACTGTAATTTTTGCTGCGATTCTAGTTGCAATGCAAAAAAGTAAATGTATGTAAACTAATGGCAATTGTAAATCACATCGCTGATGAATTGCAGTTTTTTGAAAATGTTTGAATTTAGTGACATTTTGCAGTGATTCACATTCAAATCACCACTCATGTTTACAAGCATGATTTTTGATTGCAGGTGAAAACAAAGTTGCTACAAGGGAAATTTAAAACCTGTTATTTGAATTTAGTTCACTAACTTTGTGTTTGTTTGTTTTTTTCAGGAAATTTACAGAATATTGTATAATAATAGTGTACTGGACTGGTACTATTCTTCATAGCTGGCCAAGAATCTTACAGACAGTGTAGTTTTAGGAATTGTTGCGTTGTATATAGAATTGCAGTTGACAATATTTGTACAGTTTTCAATCAACTATTTTTATTTATTTCCATTGGGTTGTTAAATAGTCCAACAGTTATTGGCTTTTAATAGTGCCATTTTACAGTTGCACATTTCAAATTGATTTTATTTTTACCTAACATTTACTTCAAGAGAAATGAATATATGAAAATACTATTTTATTAATTCTATTTTTGTACAATATAAATATTCAAAAAAATTTAAAGTTTGTATAATGGATTTTCAAATACAAAAATAAAGTTGATTTCAAACAGTCTATGGTTTATATTGTTAGTGAAAAATAATCCCTTGAAGCCAGTGCTGACTCTAGCATTGCTACCCCTATACTTCCTTTTTGATGAATAAGTTAATGATCATTTAAATAAATATATAAATTGACACTTGTGCTGGAAGCATTCCCTAGTATAGTATCTTGGCACTAGTTATCAATGCAGCAGGTGTGAAGCAATTAAAGGAAGTTGAAATGAAGCAATGAGTGATGGTGCTGGCTTCCAAGTATCTAGGGCTACAACCTCTGTTATTTCATGAGCTTTCTCTAATGCTTTTCTTCTTGATTCAAATGTTGGTCTGAGTGAAAGAAAAAACAGTTCAGAATGATAGTAGTATTGACGATGATGATACTTGATGATGATGATGATGCTGATGATGATACTTGGTGATGATGATGATGATGATACTTGGTGGTGGTGATGATGGTGATGATACTTGATGATGATGATGAAGGTGATGATGATATTTGATGATGATGATGGTGATGATTGTGGAGTGTACATTGTATATTTCACATGAATGGGAGATGTAAGGTACTGTCTTACAACACTTGCATGGTTTGGTATGCCATAAAACTTAAATAGCTTTCTACCTATTGGGCCATAAAACAGTGGAAAAACTTGGCCCATAACTTACAGTGCAGTCCTTGTGCTCAATTAGTAAGAGGTATATACCTTGGTTTAAGAGGAAGGTCTTGTAGTGGAATGAATGTGTCTGGGATACATCTTGTGATGCCCCTAAAAATCAATTAACTGGATATAAGAAAACCTTTTCATTTGACAAGCTTTAATTCATTGATGACGATAATACTTACCCAAATGATATGACAGGGCGTGTACTTCCTTGTTTGTGAAAATCTCTTGAATATTCTGGTACCTGGTAACTTTTGTCACCCAGAGAGGCAGCTAACAGCCCATTTCTTTTGCAGTACACTGTAAAAGATTTTTAAAAAAGTATGGAATTCCTATTAATTTCCAGTTATCTTTCTCTTTTATCTTTAAGGATAGGGCAAAAGGAAAGCCATACATTTAGTGTGATGTACCTTTCTTTTTAGCTCCTACAGCTCTTCTAAGTGTCAGCTCAAATGGTTTCATGTAGTAGTACCTGTCATCTTCATCGTCATCATTTCTAGGGAGTGTAAGGCGTTTGGTGGTACTAGAACTCTCTTGTCTAGTCAAAGGCATTTTAGTACTAACATGTTCACTTTCTCTTGTCACATCTAAACAAGTAAACACATTCATTTTTATTTAGTTTTCTGTGGCCTTCAACTGTATTATTTCATGCTACATTTATATATTACTTACTGGTGTTAGTGTTAGCATTTTCTTGGACTGGCTGAAGTTTATCCCTACGTGCTAGGGAAGATGAGGAACTCTTTATATCAAGAAACCAATCCAAAACACTTCCCCTAAAATAATATCAAAATCCGTGCTTAAAGTGAAGAAATTTCCGTTATTTTAACAACTTGTTTAGGACATCAACACACTCAGGAAAGAAAAGTAAAACTGAGTAACGATTATTTACATTTTGGTGAATTGTTGAGTGTCGGGTTGAGATAATGCGTTTCTCGGATGCGGTCTCCAGTCAGGTTCCCCAATGGACTTGCTACCATATCCATGCTGATAATATGGCTTCAGCCGTGGTTGAACATAATGTGAAGAGTCGAACGCTCTGGAAATCTGTTGCTAGTAACAATTAGTTTAAAGACATTATTTATTTATACTGCTAGGACGTGACAATATGTTTCCTCATTATCAAATTAGAAGACGCGTTACTAGCTCTAGAAGGCTAAAAATCATTCTATTCTCATGTAATAATGTTACAATTTAGTTACTTACCATTCTAATTCGATTTTCTGTTATTCTTCTTTATTTTTGAGATGGAATGGCTAACATTCTTATAGATCAAACAGCTGTAAGGGATTCCATGGTTAATACTGTGATAACTACACAACGTTGCTATGGTGACGGGATACCCTTTTGCAGTCGTGTTGCGGAAGTAAATCAAAAAGGAAAATAGACTAAAATGAATTTGAATTTGTTACAGAATAAGAATCCTATCGCGATGAAACAATATAACTAAAGCTATGTCCAGAAAGAATATTAAATTATAAAAGAAAAATAAGCTATAAACCAGAGTCGCTCACTGGATCCCAGATCCCTTGTGTTTGCGCGGATGAAAGAGCTTGAGTTCTAGAACAATCAATCGAATCCAAGATGGCGGTTGGTACTACGTGCAACACGAAAATAATGAAAAAAAGAAAACCAACCTGATCAAGCTTGAGTTGAGCAACTACAAGGGTACAGAACATATTCTGAGATATTATAATAATGCGTTCGAGTAATTCCGG
The DNA here is from genome assembly GCA_011763375.2 of Heteractis magnifica. Classification (NCBI taxonomy): domain Eukaryota; kingdom Metazoa; phylum Cnidaria; class Anthozoa; order Actiniaria; family Stichodactylidae; genus Heteractis; species Heteractis magnifica. The sequence goes on from JAADYU020063793.1 coordinate 11,787, forward strand.
AGCGATCGGAAACAAAAGAAAGGCAAACTTTGATGAAGATGAAGGTTCATCGACATCAAAGCGATGTAGACGAAGAGGTGGACCTAGTGGGTTGAGAAGAGCCGGTCCTTACTTACTGGGCCCTCGATTAGGTAATTCTCCTGTGAGAAGTATCGTCCAGTGTCTCGCAAAGAAAGAAGGAACTGATGATTTCTATTCGATTAAAATATTAACACTAGGGGAAGTCGGCCATGAAACCCAAGACGATAAGCAGGGGAAAATGCTGTTACACACAGAATACTCACTTCTCTCACTCTTGCATGACGAAGATGGAGTCGTACACCACCATGGGTTATTTAAGGATGAATACATTGAGGAAGGATCTCATGAATCGGACAGTCGTGCTGATAAATCAGGGTCGTCTTCGAGGAATCGCGCAGCAAAAACTCGACATCGTTTGTGTCTAGTGTTGGACTGTTTATGCGCTCATGATTTTGGAACAGAAACTGCAGATTTAATAAACTTACAACATTATGTTATTCGTGAAAAAAGACTGAACGAAAGAGAAGCTCTTATAATATTCCACGATATAGTTAGGGTTGTAGAATGCCTGCACAAGGTAGGAGAAATAAAAGATACTAAGAATTCTGTCATTGAATGAAATCTAGAAGCTCATGCTTATATTGCGCAAGTGTTATGCACAAGTCAATGTAAACTCCCGCCCTCCCCAACCTGGGCACAACTGGGGAATAGGGGTATTCACCTACTATTCACTTCCTTTTCAATCCCCACCAGCAGAGGGAAGTGCTATCTTTCACCTCCCTATCTCTTGACCAGGGCCAATTTACAGGGCCAATTTACACTGCCAAGAGAGGGGAATATGCAGAGGCATTGGATCAGCAACACTTCCCCAGGGGTTGGTCATGACCAGGTTGGGGGGGTGGGACAGAGGTTTACATTGACTGGTGCTTTATGTAACATATTCTGTCATACTTTTTTTCTAGAAAAACATTGTTCATCGAGATCTTAAGCTTGGAAATATTGTACTTAATAGAAGGTAGGTTGAGAATAATTATCAACTATTTACTTTAGATTACTTAATGTTATTATTTTGTTTTCAAGTAAAATATTTTTTATTGAAACAGAACAAAGAAAATTACAATTACCAATTTCTGTCTTGGGAAACATTTGATCAGAGAGAATGATTTATTGAAGGATCAGCGTGGAAGTCCTGCATATATCAGCCCTGATGTATTAAGTGGTATGTAAATGTGATATACATGTTATATTGTTCACCTTACCTTATTATGCTGGGAAACTTAAAGAAGCAGTGAACATTAGTTTCAGCCTGTGTTAAAAGAACAAAATAGTACAATGTCAAAACAATTCTTACATCAATCAGTGCTGTATGGTGTTTGGTTCAATGAATAAGGCACTTAAAAACACCTTTTAGCAGATATTTAATCTACATGCATGAAAACCATTTTGTGAGCTAGTTGTCACAGACACAACATAGAGGGAAAAATTCATTGAGGTCAATGAAGCTAAACAAGAATTTTTAATTAAAAAAACCAAAGTTCATTTACAAAAAACTATCTTGTTAATAATTCTTTCAATAAATAATGACTTGCTAATAGTTATATGAATAATAATAAAAAACACAGAGTGTGGGCAGAAAGAAGGCTTAGGATTTCAACTGCTTTTTAATTGTCTGGGCTTGGATAGTTCTAAGTATAGTCTCTTAGAATAGAGTGATTTTCCTTTGTCCGTGAAAGAAAAATGACTATATAGTTTGTACTAGTTGATAAAGAACAAAAGAAAACAATAGGTTTAGAGTCTACTACAAACTATTAGTTTGCCTATTCTTTCATGGTTGAAGGAAAATCACTCTATTGAAAATGGCATATAAAAATTAGATTTCTCGACATGGTGAAAAATCTAGACAGCCACAAAGACCATATAAGCAAAATAAAGGCATAAAGGTGTAGATAAATGGTTTGTCTGGAGATGAGTATCAAGATAAAGCAGCTGTCAGCCACTTAGATTGTACTAATGCATATTAATTTCAAACCTTATAAAGATCAATTAAGATTAATAGCTTAAAAAGATTACTTGTGTGGTCTAGCTGGTATGACAGAAAATGAATTCTAGGATATTTTTTTGCTAGTGATTTTGCTGATAAGTTTTCCCAGCATTAGCTTGTTGTAACATATGATAATGAAATTAAAGATTTTGCTGTTAATTTTGGACTCTTTTTATTCAGGTGCCCCTTACTCAGGCAAGGCGAGTGACATGTGGGCATTGGGTGTGGTGTTATATACCATGTTGTATGGGCAGTTCCCCTTTTATGACAGTGTTCCTCATGAACTCTTTAGAAAGATCAAAAGTGCTGAATTCATCATTCCAGGGTATGCAGTATACAAAGAATTTATAGAATATTTATCATAGATAGTTCACCTTTCTATGTTCAAAGAAAAGCTGGTAGGAAGGACAAGATCAGAGTTCCACCTTCCATATTTAAGGAGCAAGTTTTGCTGAGTTGATGAACATTGACTCCTATTGCAAGGGTTCATGATCTGAACGACCTTCTCTAATCCATCCCCATGCCTTTACCTTCACATCATTTCTTTGAATGGATTTTACCGGTTATCATTCTGTGTAAAAAGTTTTAATTGTACATTTTTTCAATTCATAGAGAAAGCCATGTATCAGAGAACACCAAGTCTTTAATCCGATTACTTTTAACATTGGATCCAAACAAACGATTATGTGCTAGTGAGGTTCTTGGCTTCCTGCAGAACACCATGACAACCTGGTATGTTTTCTGTAGTTCCTATGAAATATCCATCTGTGTGAGAGAAGGCTTATTTATTCTCGTACTTGCTATAGTAGCCTTACATGGTAAAGGGTTGTATAATGATAATATTTCTTCCACTAGTTACAAACTACACTTACTCTCCTGTACTTATGTGCAATAAATTTTCAAGAATACCATCACTCACTATCAGAATATGAATGTAATTTAAAGAACTATTGTAAATAATTTAGAGTATTCTCTAACTGTTTTAGGTATCATTTGGCAAGTAATGGTGATGCTCCTCAAGTTGTGCCAGATGTTGATGAATCAAAAGAATCAACTTCACAAGAAAAGGACACAAGCAACATTCCACCAGAATTAGATTTAAGATTCCATAAATTAAGTGATGAGTTCTTCAAACAAGAGCCTCTTGCTGGGATAACAACACAAGAGGTTATACTTCAGCCTCCTATCAGAAGAATATCACAAGATGCACGACCTTTGACAGCTGCAGAGATCCTTGCACACAGACATCTCCTTTAACAGGGGCTTTCATCATCAAATTCTGTTACAGATGTTCCATACTATTGTACTGTATTATCAATTCCAATGAACCAGGGATTTTTCTTTTAAATAAGCTTACATTATTATTGTTTATAATATATTTAATAAGACAGAATATTGCAGGCAGTGTTACTTGTCATACAGAAAATGTTTCCAGTAGGAACTTCTTGCTTCTTTAATAAGTATCATATATTGTTTATTTACTTCTATTTCTTTCAGATCAGGGTTCCCAGGGGTCAGGGAAAAATCAGGGAAAAACACAGTCAGGGAAAAGTCAGGGATTTTTTTTATTTAGTCAGGGAAATTCAGATTTTCACCTAAAGT
>JAADYU020063904.1:0-15442 GCA_011763375.2 Heteractis magnifica
GTTTGCTTGCTTGCTTGTTTGCTTGCTTGCTTGCTTGTTTGCTTGCTTGTTTGCTTGCTTGCTTGCTTGTTTGCTTGTTTGTTTGCTTGTTTGCTTGTTTGTTTGTTTGTTTGCTTGCTTGCTTGCTTGCTTGTTTGTTTGTATGCTTGCTTGTTTGTTTGTTTGTTTGCTTGCTTGTTTGCTTGTCTGCTTGCTTGCTTGCTTGCTTGCTTGCTTGCTTGTTTGCTTGCTTGCTTGTTTGCTTGCTTGCTTGTTTGCTTGCTTGCTTGCTTGTTTGTTTGTTTGTTTGCTTGTTTCTTTGTTTCTTTGGTTACCCTTCTGTACTAGCTAACACTCCAGTCTTGTCCCTCACAGGGGTAGCGGTGTGACAAACGAGTGCACTATCGAGGGTATTTTTCCCACAGTGTTTTCAAATGCCTGTATGTCCTCTTGCTAATCCTTACAAGAATCGATTACTAAATGTGGCTCAGGTCTTATCAGCTTAGACTAAGTCAGCCAGAGAGGCCTGCATCGATACTAATTCAAACAAGAAGCCAGTACTCTAAACTTTATGAGAAACCAAAAAAACTTAGATGAACATCGTATTCACTGATAATCATACGAAACATAGACTTTTTCATTCCCTTGGAACTCAAGTACAAACTCCATCAGTCTTGAATAGCTAAGTGTTCTTACAGTTCATCTTTGACCCACGGCATTCAAAGACATTTCTCATACTGAAAAGGTTACCAAAAAACCTTCGAAAAAGTACGACAAAATTGACAGTGATGAGATTAGGATCCATGGATGACCTGACTAAGGCGATAGTCTGAAACACTGAGTGGTCATGTATTTAGCTTTGTCTGAATCCCTGCCTGAAAGGTTCGACGCGCGCTTCCTCTAGTTTAGTGTCTTTTTAAGCTTGTATAATTTATAACCTTTGCGAGAATAGCCGTCTTTCTTGTATATCATCGCTAAGAAACCAATTTCAATCTCATTTCCTGTGTTTTTTGATCCTAAACTACACATTAGTACACAGTATAATTTATAACCTTTGCTGGAATAGCCGTCTTTCTTGTACATCATCGCTAAGGAACCGATTTCTACCTAACTTCCTGTGTTTCCTGATCCTAAACTACACATTTTTAAATCTTATGCAAACATAATGTCAATGTAAAGCAGTTACCGGCTAAAACGGGATTCAAACTAACTTTGTCGAGAGGATATATTTAAACGACGATCACTTTCTGTCCAGTTCCTAGTCAGTAATGTTCCACTACCTACTTAAAAGCTCCGAATCTTATTTTAGTCAAAGCTGATGTTTCTAGCTGGTGTATGGAACAATAGAGAGTTCAAAGTGTTTGTACAGCCGTAGGGCCGACAAAATGGCGGGAAAAAATGTCCAAGGGTTGGGCAGCTGTTTTTTGACGAGCATTCTTAGTTTGCTTCGCGATTCAAAATATTCTGTGTCGAGGATTAGAATATTTTGCTAGAACCTTAAGAAACTATTTTAATTTGACCTAGAATTGGGTCATACCCGCACATTAAAATGCTCGTTAAAACTGTCCCGATTTTTATCTGCAGCTTTCGAGTGAACACAACACAATGAGTTATTGTACTATGAATGCCACCAGGTGTTTTGGAACTCTTATATCTAAGCTTATCAAGGCTAAGGTTTGCTAATTAACCTCACTAGAATAGAGAGATTTTCAAAATTAGTCGAAAAACGTGGCAAGTGTCGCTTGAGAAAGTAGATTTTGCGAATTCTGGCATTCAAGGAAGAAAGAGGATTTTGGACTTTGTTGCTGTTATTACTGAGTTTTTTCCTCTTTTTTCTTTCTTTTTCGTTTGTTCACGTGAGCCCCCTTTTACGGAGTTACCATGAAGGAGTGCTCGAAAATCTTAACTAGATATTCTCTATGTGTTAAAATTCCAATAAGAGACCTTTGGCCTTGTTTTTTTAATCACAGATAAACTAGAGGGCTTACGTTTCCTCAAGACCTCATTCACAGCGGCCAGAATCTGACACGCAAGTCTGCAGGCAGGGTACATCATTTTGCTGTAACAAGGCAAGCAAGAAGACACGGAACCCCATCGATAATTCGCGCCTCGGTAAAGACGTACCACAGTTAAGAGCTAACGAAGCATTGAGGTAAGAAAATCAAGATATTGGAGAGAAATCTTTAAAAACACTTCGAGGCATGGCTACGTAACTTTTATAGACAATGCTACAGAGTTCATAGGGATTAATCGTTATCACTTTTGCTGGCAATACTGTAACTAATTCAATAAATATCATAAGCACTGCGCCTTGGTTCTATGACCCGTTTTCCTGAATGCCTTAGAGGCTTCTTCTTAGGGCTTTAGAAGAAACATCTTGTCTTGAATCAACAACAATAACAATGACTGGTTTTCAGGCTGGAAAAACAGTCGATTCTTTGAAGAAAAAATTGGTTCAAGAAACTTAAGAATGCGTTGAAAAATTAATTCGAAAAATGGTAATTTTCCCTCTTATTTAACAGCGAAAATCATCAGAACTCGTAGTGACTTCTCGGTTGGAGTTTTGTGCTTTTCTGAGCCGTCAATCATCATTTGGGGGGGTGATTATTAGAATCAACCAATGATTTTCTCGGATTCGCATAACTCCCGCTCCCAAAGATGACTGACGGATCAGAAAAGCACAAAAAGTTACGATAATACGTGTCGCGGTATAACGATTTTCGCTTGTACTAACGCAAATGTACTAGGTATAAATCTTCATGGAATATCAACTAAGTATTTCGCTATTTTTGGACAGAAAACTTAATGAAGTTTCAGTGATTTACACTAATCTTACCGATAACCCAGGGAAGAATATTATATGATAAGTTAAATCAAACTATCGCTTATCTGATATATTAAGCGGACTGGTTTGCATTAAAGTAAAATATAATTGCAGTTGGAGTGCTTCATTTAGCCTTATCTAATATAAACGTTTTATGCTAAAAATATTAAAAAGAAACAGAATGCATAGGGGAGGGGACAGTAGGTCATTTGTCACAATTTCTACAATCCTCGACAAATGTCATGTAAGAACTAACAAAAGGAACTTATTGCCTCAAGTTTATCTCAACATCCTTAGAAATTTATTCTGTTAGAAAGCGAATTTTAGAAAACGTTTAGCCATGGTTGCCCCTAACTACCATATCTTTGAGCTCTTGAGATTTGCATGAAAAAGCAAAAATACCAACTTCTCATGAGATAAACGAGTCTCCGTGAAACCACCAAAATTGATTTTCAATTTTGTGTTCCTCCTATAGCTGGCTTTTTCTCTCTTATCCTTGAATTCTAATAGAATGGAATTTCACTTTTGTTCATTTTATTTTGCGAGTTCAGATTCATTTTGGCATCGACACTTATCTTACATTTTTCGTTTGATAAAATGTCTTCCTCTTATTAAAACTACCCACCTTCGTTGAGCAGGTGCTGCTGTTGCTAAATGAATGATCAAAAGTAAACAAATCTTAGAACATAAATAATATATACCAATCTATATCGAAATTTCATTCAAAATGAAATATCTAATTATTTCCTAGAAGAGTTTCGAAAAATATATTTATTCAACACAAAAATATTCAGGATCTTCGTCTTTGGCAAGTTAGAAGTTTTCTCTCTGTGATTCTATTTAGCGTTTTAAGTTAGAATCTAGTAAAGTAGTTCTAATCAAGTGTCAATAATAGTCACACTGTCCGGAAGAAAGGGTAGGCAACTAACGGCAAAACGACAATGTATATTTACTGTAATGTTTTGAGAAAGTTTTTGCTTTTTGACAATACAATCACTTCATAAACCACGTTAACTAAACCGAAGTCTGTTGAATACATAATTTTAGAATATATATCCGTATTGAATCGTCGAAAATGACATACTACAGTATTCCTATGCGATACCTTGGATTAAAAGTAAGTTGATAATCTGTTACCATTAGCAACGAGGTCACGAAGTGGAATATTTGAAACTCGTGTAAATTGTGAATCAAGTATTTTTGTTGAGAGACTCGTAGAGGAAATTCTCCCTAATAAATAGTTCTCCGATGATCAAGTTTTGTGGATAACTAAGAAGGGGAAGCAATAGAGTATCTTCCGCGATAAAACAGCTTTTTATTCCGAGTTCAGTGTTGTTTGTAATTGAAACCATCACGTGTAATATCACTTAAATTAGCAACACTATTTGCTTCAATCAAAGTCAAAAGCCACCGATAAATGTTGAATAATTCACAAAGCAGAATACAGTGTCTTATATCTGCGACAAAGACGGACGAAAACGTAAAGAAAACATTGAACATATCTTTCCTTCTCAGACGAGAGTTTGAGTCAAAGCCAGACGTCAAGGAAGAGTCGATAATTTGTAAGTCTGAATAAGTGAACATCGACTATACTCTCAAAAATACACTCACCCGCAGCTGCAGATCTGGCAGATACACTTTTTCGTCATGGCTTCTCTGGACTACAGTAACTTCATCGATGGAAAGTTGTGCCGAGTTTGGCGGAATTTGCTTGTACACAGTCGAAGAGAGATGCTCACAACATGAATGTTGTGTGACGTCGTCTTGGCAACGGTGTAATTTATGAACTATTAATGCCGTCTGAAGTGTAGAAGATACCGCTGAAAGGCAATGACCCATGAAGAACGGCTCATCAAGCGGAAACAAATGTTCAGAGTACAAAGCGAAGGTTTTATTTAGGAAAATGAAGTGTTTTCGCAAAATGCTGGGTTATAAATGTCTTAGTAGAAGTCAACCCGTCAGGCAAATCCGGTGGGTGGTCGGGTGTCGGATCGTAGACAAAAACCCCACCTTGTGATCTTTCTACACCAACTGGTCGGGTAACAATACAAGGAAAGCTTTCGATCCACTATATCTAGACAAAAGTGCTTCGACAGTTGCCTTTGACAATAGTTTCTTAAACGATTTTTTGACATTGGGTGTCATTCTAAGGAATAACTTCCTCATCTTTCGTGGTATTTCAGTTTACAAAAGATCTAATTACGAAAAAAAGTTTCGCGAATCGGAATTGTCGTCAGGCTGTGCTCTGCGCCACCTTAATGCGAGAGAAACGTGGAGAAAAATCGACCACTTATTTTCAGAAATCATCAATTTTCCATTCTTATTTTATGTTCATTTTTTTTTAATGATTTTTTTATCAAACTACCTGCCATTTTGTACCCAGTGTAACTCATACGGAGCTTGATAGCATGAGGGAAGAGGCGTTGTGGAATGAACATTTCGATGTCGCTAAGATCGTTTTTGAAAGACCATCTCTCCCCCTCCCTAGAGTCAAAATGGTGTGGTTGAGCCGGAAGGATTGGGGTGACAGAGAGCCAAATGTCTGGACATTTCTATTTTGAAGCGCCAACAGACTAACTATATTTTCTTACCATTAATGGACTTATCAGTTTCATATCAGTGACATCACTAGAAGACGTTTGCTGACGCCTCGTTAGTTTAACCTCGGCTCTTCACATTTAGTTTCATTTTTCGAGGATCATCTTATAGAAGGTCTCGTCCTTTGCTTGGTAGAGTTACTGCGATTTACTTTCCTTACCTCAAAGACCCAGACAGTTGGTAATACAGTCCAAAACCGAACACTGAATATCGCAGGTTTTCATCTGCACAAGTAGGTACACCCTACCACTTTTTTGATTTTAGACCATCGAAACTTGGACTTTATTACAATATAGACGACGAATAAGGAAAGGAGCTTGAAGCTACTATAGAAAAAGAAACTGAATGTATCGATTAATAAGACAAAGCATTGTTTAGCTTCATCAAAAACAACTGCTTCTATTTCCATGAGCTACAGCGTTTCAGAATCGTGTGTTTGTTCAAGCTATTTTTAGCGTCCCCTTCCCCCCCCCCCCCCCACATATATATATATAATAATAGATTAGCCAGATACGAACGGAGAAGCTACTCTGACAAAGACTCGGGTGGAAAACAGCGCTACGTCTATAGTTCGCTGTGCAAATAGATTGATTGAAATATGAAAATCGTCGAGTGTTACGTTTTTAAAATTTCTTAATTTTTCTACTTTTGACCAGCATGGGCTGAGTATGTTACGAGGCAGATTAAAGTGGGTGAAACTTGAACGTCGATTCTTAAACTATCTAAGTGTAAAGCTGACGACTATTTTTGTAGACAATATTCTCAATATTCTTTCCAATGATGTTTTTTCTGGCGGAAATCTTGCATTTTCCAGTAATCTTTGTATAATCAAAGAAAAAAGCATGTATACATTATGTTTTTACCGTTAGTCTTAACTGTTCGAATTTATTTGTATACGCCAGTTCTGGAATTAAGAAAAGGCTTAGTGTGAGAGGCCTTTGAGACAAGTCATGCCAGTTGTTTAAAGAGCAAGACATCCAGTCACGTGGTTTTCTTGTCAGAATAACGACTGTTTTCCCGCGGTGAGGTTGTCATGGAAATGCTTCTACAGTGAGCAATTTCTCGCGTTTGTCGTTAGAATTAGCAGTCTATAATCACGTAATTGCTTCAAATTGATTCTCTGTGCCAAGAAACAACGGGTCTTAGTGCTAAATCCTTTGTTTGCAGCGAGTAATTATCATGAAGTTTTCATTTTGAAAGCAGAAATTCAAAGAGAGGACAAATGCATAGAAACAGTCCGAACGTCATCTAGTTTGGCAGAGAATTTGTCAGAACTGTCTGCCTGTCCAAAAGCTAGACCTCAATCGGCGATAACTGAAGGACGTCTAAGTTATTTATGCACAAATATACTAAAGCTCTTGACTTGAATATTTTATCTTTGTTTGCGTTGTATAAGGAGAAAGAGCTTGTTACTCGAGATGGAGCAGTTTGATGACACTAAAGAGCTTCTAGCTTGTAGTACTTTTGGACTTTGAATCGTACGAAGAAACGTGCGCAAACTCTGGTAAACGTCGCGTAATTCGAGAAATTCTTTTTGTAAACACGACTGCTGTCTTTTCATCTATCGGCTCTAAAAAGATTAACATAAAATGCACATAAGAAAAGCCTAAGCCTCGAGGGTTTAATGGAACTGTTGGCCTAGTGGTCAGTGATCAATATACATGGTCTACTTGGCAATGTTAATAGAAACTCGTGGATTCTGTCTCAGATTTGAAGCTGAAACTTGGACGACTGAAATCTATCAGTATTAGTAAGTACTTAGCGCTTCCTTGTGACTAGGGTCAACTTGTACAGTGTACAACTGTAAACCCTTTGGGATGGCATGATGTTTGCTGTGTAACTTTATCGCGGCATAAACTTCAATATCAAGAGGTTTTTTTGCAGAGAGCTGAGTTTGTTCGCTGATTTTGCTTGGCGCTAAATATCAAGCCGTTTTGGCGCCAAAGCACACAAATGATTTTAGCATTATTGTTAGTCTTGTGAGCAGTTTTCACGATAGTAAACAACCGAGTTGTTCTATATAATACGCGGGATTCATAAATTGAATATGCAATTGTTTGGGTGATCAATGTAATCGTTAAACTTTTTGAATAGGTAATTGATGGTCAGAGATAAGAGCACCTCTCACAAGGCAAAGCATCTAGGAACCTTACGTGAAGTACCTTCGGTCGATCTTCACTGAGTTGTGCTCTCGTTTCAAATAAGAATTTCCAAGTATTTGTGGAATGCCATGGCTGGCCTGTTTTGCGCATTTGATTATATTCATATAGAATTTGCGCGTTATAAATGTGAAACATTTCATTTCTCTGCCTTATATGAGATTCTGTGTTGCGCAGAAGTGGCATCTTCTCTCTTAGAACTTGTAGAAGTTTAACAAACATGCCTGACTGATAAGTGCAAATTTTATAGAATTTTAGATTGTGCAGGTAGATTGTAGGCAAATTTTAGCGCGCTCAGATTTGAGCTCGAGTTAATCCTGCACATCATGATCTAAATGGATTGGACCGGCTTTGCTTACATGATGTGTTTCCGAGTTTCATTTGTCCGAATAGTAGATCTGCGCATCTGCTTTGTTGCTCCCTATTTTGCTAATAACTTTCTTAAAGAAATATTTACACCAGAAACGTTGCGGAAGCAAGAGGTTTGGGATCGCACTGCAAAACTTTGATTCAGACTCAACGGTTCTGCCAATTCTGGCTTTACGTTGATTCGAATTGTTGGAACGGGTTTATCAAAGGTTCATTTGGAGGAGAATTTAAATAGTGATTGTGGAACTTTCCTCTGTAAACGCTTTAAACAAATGACTTAAATCCATTTTATAATTTGTTTAAACAACATTTTGTCATCGCACGTTTCCTCAATGGTTCCAGAGTTTGATCTTGTATTGTCTCTCAACATATCACTTGTAGTGAAGCATCTTGCACAAAATCTTTGGGGAGTCGGTCCTGCCTTAGATTCTTGGCTAAGTGGCACACTTGCACAGAGGTTAGTTGCGTTAGATATGATACGAGCCGAACCCGTCAATTCGTGTGCACTGCTGCACTTCAATCCAGTTTGATTATTGATCGACTCGATGTGACGTCAAATAGTGCGCTTCCACCAATCACAGCTCGAGAAAGGTGGCGCGTTTCACTTTTCAGCTACAGTGTACACAAGTGTTAGTGATCGAAAGGCTTTTCTTGGTCTGTGTTAACATTAGTGGAGTGGAAATCCCAACTTTGATGCTGTTACTATGCTACTCCTTTCTCTGTATTTTACATTTGAAATAATGACGAACTACGTAACATTCAACACGTAGATCATAGGCCTTTTCTAAGACAAATAAGGCGCATTATGGTCTAGTTTCGGTACAAAAAACGCCATATAAGGCATGACGAAGACCACAATGCACCATCGCTATCTCAGGAGAGTTCTATGGCAACGAAGTAACTTTTCTGTCTGTTGCACATGCGTCAAAAATAATGCTGAATTTGCGTCATGCGTCATTCAATTTGCGTCGATAACAACAGAAAGAGAAAGTAGATATACCATCAAACTAAAGACAGATTTAAGTATCAAAATTTCTGCCTTCATCACCAGCGTGTCAGTTGCGCAAATCACGTGATGTGTCTTTAAAAAATAATAAACCTAGAACAGTGACTGAATTTTTCACATATTTGGGAAATATTACCATACCTTTCTACTTAATCACAAGGCAATTTGTATCTCCACTAGTAGTACAAATGACCTTCACCGTGAATTCTCAACACAGGTTCATATTTTGAGAATATCGTCTTGCGCATAGATCTATTGGTTGGCAAGTGTCACCGGGGCCAGTAAGTCAATCAGAAAACGACGTCCACTGATATTCTTTCATTGTCTTTGATTTAATGCCCAAATTTTTAAATAGTAAGTGATCTTGGAGTACTTTTAAGACCAGTTAAAGAACTTGTAGGTATAACATCACGACTCTTGTCGTACCAGTTTGGGCTAAAATGTTATAGTTGAATTCTTTTTTCGGTGTACGTTTGCGGGCATCGCTTTTACTCCATTTTCAGCGTAAATGTTTGATCAATTCAGAGTGTTTAGTTTTTAAATGTGGCCTGTACATGCGCTTTTTACAATGGCAAACAAACTTGGAACAACTTTTATCCATTCTAGGCATTTTTTTTGTTCAAATTTAATTTCTTTAATGACAATCTTTAGTTAAAATTTGTTTCACGACGTTGATACTCAAAGACCAGACAGCATTGACATTGCGTTTCCCAAGATAGCTCCTAATTCATTAACCATCTGATCACTCTTCTCGAACAAAAGTTTATTGTTTATTTGTTTCTTTGTAGCTTCAGGCAAGCTTGTAGAAGAACTATCAGTTTGTATCTCTTGGAAACAGAACTGAATAAGTGAAGACGAACTCAAGGAGTCAACCCAAAATTCAGCCATCTTGCTAATCTCAAGTAAGTCAGGGTCTCAGTTTGGTAAACCTGTTTGTCTCCAAAAGCCATTTAATTAGACTTCAGATAAAAAACCTTTTCAGAACATCTTAGCTCTTCCTCTTCACTCAAAGAGGTGGCTAAACAACTTTAAGAAGGTATTTTCGGTATGTTTTCAGGAGTCTTTTAGAAGTTTACTTTTAGGATCTCTGGTACAAAAACCTAAGCGCAAGTCAAACACCCAATGATTTACTCGTTGAATTCTCAAAATTCTTCCAGAAACTAAAGTGAGTAAACAAAAATTATTGAAGTTATAGATTGCTCTTTTCAAGAAAAATACTGTCAAAAGTCTTATACTTATAGTTTCGGACACTGTTTCGCGGGCTTTCGTTGTGTTTACTCGGTTAACAAGCAAACAGAGCGCAAAACAGATGCGGTTCAAATCTTTAAAGCTACTCTGATCTACAAAACGGTAAAACACAATTGCGCATTGAGCCTATAAATGCATTTATTTTAATCAATTGTATACGTTTCATAATTTTTTCACGCGGGAAATGGGTTGATCGTAGTCGCGTTTCTCGGCGAGTGACATTAATTGCCTTGGCAGCTATCAAGTTTAATAGTAGGACCTTTATTCTCAAAACAATACTAGGAATACTGATTTTGACACTCTTGATCGCTTTAATACGTGCATTGCTTACTCTGACATTGTTCTTACGCATCAGAATTCATTAACACAGTCTTGCCCCCAAGAGGGCTCTCTGACTACAAGACGTGTTTGGGACCACAGCGAAGAATATAGCTATAGATAGGATAGATAAACCATAGCGTTTTCAAAATTACACTGCAGTGTTAGTTTGTAGTTAGTTACTTTGGTCGTTAAGGAAATTTTCTCCGTCTGCTCCGGTTGCGCACATGCAAAGACCTTAACTGATCTTTCTCATTCTCGTATTTCGATTCGATTTCGCTAGTGAATAGGGTCTGGGTACGAGAATGGATCTTTCTATGAGGTATGCTCGACACGGTAGTTGAAATGAATAAAACTTAGAAAATATTAAGTCATTGAGGCAGCATTTCTTCTGGTCAGTCACCGAGGATTTGCTAAATGAACAAGAGAGATGCGCACTCTTGAAATACAAATTTGTAGAATGTAAACACGTGATCTTGGTACGCATATGACGGCACACGTACTACAAAAATATCTATTCTTTGGCTTTGTTATGGCAGTCCTTAGAGCCTGCATTCCTGCTGGTATCAGCATTTTCGCACTATTCATTGTGCCATATATGAAGGAACTACCCACTATGTCGCTGAACAGAAGGAGTGGGGGCTCAGAGAACGATGATGTGAAGAAAATTGAAAATTAACCATTGCATTATAGGTCATTCAACCTAATCTGATTACTAGAGCTCGAACAAAAGAACTTGACCGTATGTAAGATGCGCATGCGCAGAAGGTTTTTGGTCTCTCCGATTGACAGCAATAAGCTACCAAAATGCAGACAGAGCAGAAAAACAAGGCCACTACTTTCACGATTTTCTTTCTTTCTTTCTTTCTTTCTTTCTTTCTTTTTTTATTTCATTTTTTTATTTAACTGGATGTAATACTCCAATCTATGAGCGTTTCTTTTGTTTTACTGTTGCTCCAAACTTGTGACAAAATCTTGTCGAACTAGAGTAAAGTTACTTGGAGATATTCACGGAAATGTCAGTTATTCTACTGATCAAAGCATCACCTCTCACAAAGTACAAAGCGGTATATCTCTAAACCGCATTTACTAAATTTTGGTCGCATTTTATATTTTGTCCTTTGCAGCCCCAAAAGAGCGTGTTTACAAAATATTGAGCTTAAAAACGTAGGTGTCCTTATAACGAAAGGCCACTGAAAAACGGTTTTTTTGTTCTGTCTACCAAGATAGCTATTTTTAGCTGATCTGATTAAATTGTTTTTCTAATTTCCTTTTAACAAGCAAGCACTGGTTGAAGATTACATTTGATTGACGTTTTCTTTTGAAGGAAATTAATTCCCGCCTTCTCATCAGACAAATCGCAACTAAAGCATTATTAACCACAACATAAGAAAAACGATTGAAAAATATATCATCAATGTTACCACTGGTCTCGGTTTGACAAACATTCCTTAGGAAGGAAAGATGGCGATCGTGCTGCATATTTATAGGAAAATTCATTGGAGGACGAGGGAATTCCTCGTCTTGAATTTCACGAGACAAACCGCGACGAGTGCGATATGGTTTTTTCGAGTGAAATTCAACATGGAATTCCCGAGTCAGGAAATGAATTTTCCTTGAATCTCATAGCGTCTATAGTAATAACATCATAAGATTCTATCATGAAGCCAATAATATGCTTGAAGAAACGCAGCTAAAAAGTATTTTTGCACTCGATCTACGATGGGTAAAACGCTGTTTGTTTTCCGCTGAAGTTCCTAAGTCTCCAGCTTTATGCAACCTGTTCTCTCACCTTGCTTGCGGCGCGAAATATAAAGAATTCTGGGTAACCCTGGGAAGATCCATTGTAACGTTTAAGCGCCACGCCGGCGATTCGGCGCATGCGCATACGTTATTCAGCCACAGTGTCAATCAAACGTGGGTAGTAGGAAATTCCAGTGAATTTGGAATGTGGATGTAAATAACTGGAATAAGAATTTTGGCAAAGAACTTCTCTTTGAACATTACTGAATTACTGAAAATAACTAACATATGGTTTGGTTTCAAGCGAGCAAGGATCTGATCTTGTCAGATAAGATTCGTCTGACAGCGTATGGAAAAGGCCAGAAAGGCCAGACGTCTTGAAGCAGTATCCGTAAACACCACTAATACAACCACAATGTTGGCAGCGCTCACGGACTAAAAATAAAACACTATTTTCATCTTAAAAAAAGATGACGTTAATTCCTGTAGGGTGTAGTTTGTGGTGAGCTTTCGAGATCTTCTTTGTTGCAAATTCGTGTCCTCATTGAATTCTTTTCTCTTGGTTTGGCTTTCACTTTCTTGGGCTTCGACCTGGTTTTTCACTCCGTGTAGGATGGTATACGTACCCAGAGATAAGAATCGTTAGGAACTATCAGTTAAGATTTGATGATTGAATTATATCGATGAATACCCAAACGAGATTCACTAACGAATTTCGCAAATCCTCGAAAAATTACCTCAAAAACTAAAGAAAACTGAATAAAAATGGCTTGGAGATTGAGCTTTAGGTTTTGTGGATAGTATGAGAACAATGTTTTGTGTTAAATAAATGAAAAGAGATGACTTGACCAGAAAAAAAGAAAAATAAAAAATAAATTAATCTCTTTATTTAATTGCCTAGTCGTTCTAGGGCTTTCGCACTAATTGGGGACACTATCACTCACGCACACACGGCCACTACATTAACTGTTTTAAGCATACAACTCTCAGCTCACGTGTTAATTTTTACGGAGGGAGGAACCAGAGAACCTGGAGAAAAGTCCTCGTGGCAAGGGAGAGAACAACACATCTATAACAAACTGTACTCACATGTGGCATCCGCAGGGCTCGAACCAGCGACCCAACAAGAAAGAGAATTACCAGAGATTTTTCATTTTTTGTTTTAATTTCTGGCTGATCTAACTGAGAAATTTTTCAGAACTAGTTATCGATGAATGGTTTCACCCCTATCCCCTTACCATCAGTCGAAAATAAAATTAAACCTTTCTTGGGTTTCTTTGTAATTCTTTGTTTCAAATTTATCTTTCTTCAAAAATTTTTTAATAATGAAACAATTCCAGAAATGTAGGTTCTCTTGTCTCAAGTTTATTTTGTTTTCGGCACGGTGTTTTCCTAGCTGTTATTGAGGAACACAATATATATATATTTATAACTTTGTTTATTTGCACTTGATGTTTTCTTTACTATCAATAAAAGAAGTTATTTACATAAGCTATGAGGTGTATGCAGTTTGCTAAACAATGATAAATTCAAGTGTCAAAACAATGCCTGATTTCAACGCTCGTTGATAAACTTTCCTGACCTCAGAAAAATACCTTTTCACTGCCTAATGGTTCGTTTGAATTAGATTCTTCACTTTCAATAACTTGGTCTAAGATTGAAGGGGATGTTGAATAAGTAAGACAAATATCCTGCGACCGAAAGCTTTAGCAAACCGATTTTTACTGTTGCAAATGAAAGGTAACTGGGCGAGCATCCCGGCACTTATAATCGTATGGCACGGAAAACGGGCAAGAACTTGGACAATTCTGGGGCCAGATCTGAGGCCGTTGCCCACCCATTCGAAATCAATTTATTGACGAAAGATTCGCTATCCAGCTATCCATCTTATCTTCGAAGTTGTTCTAAAAACATGTGTTCTATTATTCTTATTATTTTTGACCTTGGTTTTCGATTAATTTGTTTGTTGTAGTTCAAATGTCTTGCAGTTATTCATGTTGTGAGGTCGCTTCTTGCTATCGTGTGCATCTTTCCAAGCTACTGCTCCAGCTCAAATGATTCAAATTACAATCAAAAATTTTAATGATTTCTACTCCATTTCCAGTGCGGTAGTCAGTCACATCAACCAGAGGAAATCCATTTTTTTCTTCGTGTAATATTTCTCGTTAACGTGACAGCGGTTTTCGTAAGAGTGGGAGAGGCATGCCACGGACTTACAGCACGTACACGGTACGGTATGAGGTGACACTGAAATGGCTTCCCACTGTATGCGAAGAAATCACCCAATCGCACCGCAACCGTATAGTTACGCTTACAGCGCTACGATTATGAAAACTCCCGCTGTTACAAACCTTTTCTGGTCTTAAATGCTAGCATATGAGGTGGTGCTTACACGTTGTGTAACAAGGAGGCATTAGTTATTAGCCAAATAACTGGCATATGATCCTTAAGAATGAAGCAACTTTATTCACCTTATTGTTCGCGGTTTTTAGTTCAATTCAACAGCTATTTAGTGTTATCTTTTCCTCCATCTTCACACCTTTCAAAGCCTAATTGTGTTCATGATTACGACCCCACGCTGAGCTAACTTTAAGTCTTAAACGCACGACCATTTACATGAAATGTGGCGCTTTGAGGGATTTGTGATAAGGGATTGAACCTCGTGTGACCTTTGAGGTAAGCTGTCTTGTTAGTGAAAATCACTTCCCTAATAATAACCATTTAGTAGAAGTTTATTGCGGACTAGGGACTACGAAGCATTGTTGACATTACTGTAATTAATCTGCAAACATTGGTAATGCAGTCGTCTTTGACTGAACTCTCGTGCTAACAAGAAAGCGGATTAACGTACAACAGAATACTGTTATAGAAGTCAGAGTTTTAGCTGGCTTTAGTCTTAATAATTTACATGTATTCGTATTTCCAATAGTATAGAGAGGGTCCTGACGGGGTAAAATGGGAGCTGGGATTGGCCTTTTTTGGGCTGGGAAAATGGGATTTCAGTGGCGGATCTAGGGGTAGTGCGAAGGGGTCCGCTGCACCCGGTTTTTTTTTTTTTTTACAAGTTTTATAATTTGTATTCAAACGAACAGCACTCATATAGCAAAAAAAAACAAAGAAGTGGAGAATCTGGACCCCGTTTTAAAAAATCCTGGATCCGCCACTGGATTTGATGCACTGGGACTGGGATTTAGCCAT
>JAADYU020064014.1:0-15426 GCA_011763375.2 Heteractis magnifica
GTATAGCAAACATGAAATATGAAGAATTTACTTCATCTTGTTGCTTTAAGATTGGTCATCCATATGGGAGTCTTATATGAGACAAAAATAGAAAAAGAAAAGATATACCCCGGCTAAATCTTTTAAAAATTCAATAAATGATTCCATATTAAGGAATACATCCTTGTTAAATTTCTCAGAAAAGAATAATAGCATCGATTTGATCGCAAATATGCTACTTAATTTTTTAGCTTTATAAAGTAACATAATTCATCAAAAAAATATGTATTTTGTATATATATAGCCATTAAATTAATTCGTTTCTGGGATTTAATTTTAGCTTTGCAAAACAATGTTTTGTTTTTATTTCAAAAATGAAATACGGCGTACAAAGAGTTCATGAAAAGAAAATATTGATTTCATTTCTAGGTTCTAAATCATTTGATAATGAAATGATCTTTCGCATTGAAAAGTAAAATCGTTCAAAGTATTTCGGATTAAATTAAAAACATCGTTCGTGTTTAATTCAAATCGCCAGTATATTTAATAGATTGATAAACGTCGGTTACAAATGTTCTCTAGAGCTTGCCATATGATGGTGTCCAATAGAACTTTCTCGAATTCGCTTCATTGATCGCAAAACAATGGTTCCAAAACGAGGTTGGACTTAATACGCTACAGTAAATGTGTGATAGCCTCGAATTGAAACCATTGTTTCGTGGACAATGAAGCGACTTCGGGAAATGTCTTTGCACCTTCCCGGAATTACCCATAATTCTCTTTGATTTGGCGCGTGCAAGCGAGGTCTATTTAGGGTCTGGTTAGGGGCAAGGTATATGAAGGCGACTTCGGAAATTGAACAGAAAAATATCAGCATTTTGTCAAATGTGGATTCAAAATGCGAAAGAAAAATGCAAATGGATTTACCAAATAGGATATCTAATTAAATGAAACTTTTCCTGTTCTTGTTTAGACATAGTAGACGTATTTTCCCAAAACTACGATCACTTTTCAATGTTTTTGTCCCCCTGACCTCGCTGGCACGTGCAAATCCTAAAGGATTGTGGGAAACTCTGGAAAGCTGCATTGCTAGTGAGCTGCAGTTATTTGAAAAGAAGAAGAAAGCACTCAGAGAAAGGCACGCGAACTTGAACTCGATGTATGTTTGCACTGTACACTGTCGAGCTCAAGAAAATTAGATATCGTTTCCTGCTTGAAACAGCAAGCTTTGAGATAAAAACAGACAACTGCGAAGGCTTAGAATTCACTGAAAGTCCTCCTAAATTCGAGATTAGGGCAGAAAAAGAAATTAAAATAAAATAAAAAGTACCTTGACACGAACATGCCCCCATAGCCTCTTCGTTCTCATGAAGGAATTTCTTTAACCGTTTGACAATGAACTAACTTTAATGGCTTTTCTTCCTAGCTTGCCAATATCATTTTTTATTATATTTTTGTAATTGAGTGCAATATTAAAGCAGTAGTAAAAATAATAAAACGTCCAGATGCGAAAAAATCACTAAGCTCTCAAAATAAGAATGATGTTTTAAATTCGTCGCTTAATTCCGTTCCTAACACTGTTTTGGACATTTTCTTTATTCTCATTTTTCTCTATTTCCTTCTTTCGTGACAAATTGCTTACGGCCGCCGTGTCAAAAACGTCTTTGAAGTGAATCAATTATGCATAAGAGGCTTCAGAGTCCTTAGAATGTGTTTTCCTTGTATTTTATTCATTTGAACCGGAAAAATTATCAAGGCTCTTGATTTGAAGGATGCTTTATCCGGCCCGAAAATTAAACTCTAATGTCCTTAGTCCGGTTACCATGGTAAAGGTAATGTAATAAAATCCAAAAAAGGAATCACAGGATCATTGATTCGTATGACAAGTGTTTTTTAAACCGGATGTAATTTCCTTCAATTTCAATATTTTCGAAGGCCTTGTTTTTATTTTTCCTCTTTGTCTCTTTCTTTCTTCTTTTCTCTATTTTTCTCTTGCATTTAATTATTCAATGTTGCGAACCAAAGGTCTGTATTGTTTATTTTGTTTATTTTTCGCCCTGGTTATGGAGATTTTTTACGGTCAAGGTGACCTCGATGGGCCAAATTTATTAAACATGATTTTTGACGCTTTTTTCCTGTCTCATCACGTTCGAAATAAAGTAAAGTTGCACTAATCCACTAACATAAAACGCCAAAACTACAACATAGGAAATTCCCTCAAGGCTTTTCATTTAGCGTCTCAAAAATCAATAGGTTTGTGAAGTCGTTGTGTGTGAGCCAAACCACCTGCCTAAGGCAAGGCACCTCGTGTTAGTTTTGATGTCGGTATATACTTGACTCTAATGTATGTATATTGAAAGAGCAAAGTTGAAGAAACGTGAACAAAACAAGTACTAAGGCTTATCGTTTGGTTTGCCTTTTTCTTAATTTGCTTACCGGTTTGGAGTCCCTGACCCTAACTCCAGAGTAGACCATTGCGAACCCACCTCGCCCGATCAGGTGTAGAAGCTCGTATGTCTCGTTGAATCTTTGCTCTACTGGATTTTCAAAGGAAAAAAAGGCACTAAAAAAACTATTTTCTATTTAAAGATAGTAACATTCTGATGAAAACTTCTTAATGCTTCGAATACATTGAGTGCATTGAATAAATAAATGGATGAATACCTTGATCTATCGCTGCATTTTCATATCCATTATTTGGCTGCAATGTAGGACTATCATTCCTGACAGATGGCTTTCTCGGTTCCTCAACAACGGGCTTGGTTTTCCTAATTCTCGAAACTTTGTTGGCCGACCTCTTTGCCGTTCGACAAATTACTGTAAGTAGAGATGAAAATCGTCGTTTTGTTGATTCATTTGCCATTTCTTTCTGACAGTCGTAGCTCATAGGAAGAGACCCTTTTCTGTTTTCTTTTTCATCGAGTTGATTTGCCGAAGCTTTATTTACACAACCTTCTTCTGTATTCACAGCGTTTTCACCAGACTGACGAGAGAGTTAGATAAGAATTCCCCATAAATTAACTTTCTATGGACCAGACTCACCGAATCAAATTGCGAATTTCTCGCTTGTGAATTGTGTTTGATACATTACGTCATAATCGTGTTTGCGGTTGACCAATGGAGAGCAAGTGAAAAACAAGAAGCAAAACAGCTAACACCTTTCCGAAATTTATCAAAAACGTGCCAAAAATTAAGCTTTTAAATTTGACATTCTAAGCCTTTTGTCCTCCGCAAACAAGATCCATTCTTCTGCATGTAACATCAATGAGTTTAATTTATCAATTCAGTGTTTCTAAAACGAGCATCCCATATAGAAAGGAAAAAAATGTATTCAAGCATTAATTTTAAAACCCCATTCAAAGCGATATGGAATTTCAGATTTAAGATCAGACATTTTAGATTAAATGACTTGAGGAATTGATTTGCGAAAGTGATCCTTTATGACTTAAATAATTCAAATGTCTGTCTCAGCCGCAAATGGCAAAAACTCGGGGACCCAATCAGCTGGTATCGGAAATTTATAGATCATGACCTGATTGGCAAATGTCGCAACCTAATGGTGTTTCAATCCGGTACAGTTTTCCCTAGTTTCAATTTTTCCCTAGATTCTTAGTTATTTCAAAACTGAATTAAAATTCAAGCGAATCTTCGTCGCTGTAATTTTTCAGTTACAGAGGAATAATGTAGAAGGATGTTTTCGGAGAAGTATATTGGGAAAATGAATCGGGTAATTAGCGAGTCTTCCTTTCCCAAGGAAATAGCAGCTACAAAATAACTGGCTTATTCTCTGAATGTACGCATGTCTGCACTGAAATTATCAACCGTAAAGAATAAAAAATTGAGATGTTTTTTTCAAAGTGTACAAATGAATGTGTTCGGTGAATTTCCCTTTCAGTCAACGTGCTAAAACATGTCTATTCAAGTACACAAAACGCGCTCAAATGACACAGCCTGAAGCAGTTTTAATGCTGGAGAAATTTAAAAGCCTTTGTCTTTCAAAACCAGTGCTAAAAATTGTGGGTGGGGGTGGGGGGATCCTATCGATTGAGAACGACAGGGATTTGTCTAGAGCATTTTATCATCTGGGCATCTTGTCTATTTAAAGCTTGGATATCTAAAACACGGTGATGCCAAATAAGTCAGATAATACTAGTTCTTAAATGGCTTCTATTGAGATTTTTCATTTCATCTTTATTCAATTCAAAATTAATCGTCGCAAAATCGCAGTTGGTCTTCCAATTTACTAAAAACAAAAAAGGAATTTCAAGACTCTATTTGTTTGCGACTGTGAATTTAAAGAGTTTTTAGACTCTGAAAACATCTGATGGTGGTGGTTCTTTGAGAAGAAACCCATGCATAATGCGTTTTCTCAGCCATACATTTCAGCTCCCTGATTCCAGCAATAGACTTTTACATATTTTATCAATCATTTGACTCGATCTAATGGCCTTTCTTGATAATGTGGACTTGGATTTTGTGTTTCTCGGGATGTATTTCCTCCTTGAATAATCAAAATTCATTGTATACCTGATTATTTTTAATATGAAGCGCTTTATTTTGTTTTTCGATGACGAATGTTAGTTCTAAATTTTTGTACTTAGCGAGAATCATCAAAAATCTTAATTCGAATTCCTGCTGATATGAAAATATGCATGAAGATCAATTCCATTTTTTTAAAGTGTAAATTGTACCTTACCCCTCTTTCTGTCAGCGGGTCCAGATTGAAATATTTTAACGTCCAGTTTGGAAACGCGAACATACAGCTTCGGCTCCCCATGTGTACAAACCATGAGAAATATTCACTAGCCTGCACAGAGAAAAGGCATATTATCTCAGCGAATTCAACTGAGCAATAGCTCGAGCTGACTGATAAGACTAGAATCCCAAAACATCAAAAGATTTACATACTAACCATTTTCAAAACGAGGAAGGGACTGGGAACGAATTCGAAAGTGTTCGAAATGCAAATGATGATGATGATGATCAAGTACTCAGAATCAACAGATCGAAATTAGCTAATTTGAACTCAGAGTTTTAAAACTTTTATTTTTATATTAAAATTTTGATGAGTTTGTAAGTTTTGCAAAGAAAAGATAGAACTGTATGGCTGTCAAAACCAGTTCCTACATTATCCTTTATTCTTAGCATTTGCTTTTAGTATTATCACTTCGTTTTTATACGTTCAAACTTGCCCATACCTCGTTGGGTTAATGATAATATAATCGATGAGCTCTTCCTCGCGGAAAGATTTCTTTTGTTATTTAAATCAACAGCCCCTTGCTCATTTTAAGATTTCAAATCGATCTGCGCAATAGCTGTTCTGGTTCAGCAAGTCAGATCTGCGATACGGCGGTTTAGTTTGTGATAATACACGACATCGAGGCTATCCGGTCGGCAGTGATTGACTCTGATAAGAAAATATGAACCTGCCTTGAAAACACACAATTTGACCATTGGTCTATCGCCTTTCAAATAATATCGAATAGCACAATACACGCTAAAACAATCAGCACCAGATAGACTAGGTTATTTTCTGTTTCACAGTTAGAGCAAAGGGTTGGTCGAATATGGTATCGGAGCCGGCCAGTCTCTCCGATGACGCCTTCGGGCTAGAACTGCGTCTGAGCTCCAAGAGTACGTCTCGGCAAACACTGTTTGACCTAAATACCAAAGTCTATGGATATGTTCTTTATTAGACTATAAAAACCAATAGATAATATCAGCTAGCATGACAATATGATTAGACATGCAAACAGTTTCGTTCAAATTGTTCATTCATTTGTGTGTGTGTGTGTGTAGTTTATCAACATAAGATAGATATTGGATACTCATTTCAGTTCTTCTGGGGGGAGGGGGGGATCAACTATAATTTGGTAAAAGTAGAACGAGAAATATACATTTGGTGGGGCAATGCAACTCTAATGTACCATGCGTCCATATGAATAGAGCAGATTTCGTATGAGTGGTGAAATCGTACTGTACTTTACCGCAACCGTAACTACGCGTTGTGATTGGATGATTCACACGGTAAAACAATGGTAAGTTATTTCAGTGTTACTGCATACAGTACTATGTAGCATCACTTCAAACTATCAATTATACTGAACCCTGAAAAAACCTCTGGCCCAATCTAAGTCAGGGCACGGCTAACTCACAGGTCGAATTAGAATTTAACCTACACGTACCGTATGTTTCCCACTGATACGAAAACCGCTCAATGCTAAGAATAACGGATGATGAGTTTCGAGTGTGATAGTCCTCAGGACTGTTTTTAGTTTTGACTTCATTTTAAATACGTATGGCTAGCATTAGATTTACATGCAAAAGCAAGAAAGTAAGATAAAACAGTTAAGTGCCTCCCTCAGCTCCCTCGACAGGAGGAGGCATGATAGCATCATGTTGCCTGGACTTTCTCCTTCTTGAAGCCATTCTTTCCTTGAGCTTTTTCTCTCGTCCTTTCTCGTCTAGTAAATTATGGGAAACCTCACGGGTTTCGTCTTCAGAGTTTTCTAGAGAGCTACCATCTGGTGAAACTACTGGAGGTGACAGCTGAAAAAAATAGCCAAAATTGCATCTTATACGTAAAAAATACTGAATTGCAATTTTATTAAGTACTTCACAGGACTAAAGAAGGCAGAACAAAGGCTCGGACACACGATGCGACGTTCCCTGCGACATTGCTTACAAGGGGGAAATCGTGTGCCTGCCCATAAAAGTAGAACTCGTTTCGCAACAGTTGCACGGGTGGACACACGGTGCGATTTTTCTCCATTACAAACAACGTCGCAGGCAACGTCGCATCGTGTGTCCGAGCCTGAACCGAGTTCTAAGCAGGCTGAGGCGGAAAATACAAATTTGCGAGGTCTTGGCAATTCACGACACCATCGCAAACCGAATTTGAAAATTGTTTTAGTATAAATTTTACAAATTCAGCAAATTTTTATCTGTTACAAATCAATTTTTTAAAGGTTGCGCCTATCACTCGAACGATGAGCTCGACATGATACATCTATTGTCTGCAGATATGAGATTTATCATGTCGAGCTCACAAGCTATCGAGGACTATTGGGTGTTGTTAGCCGATCAGTGGCGAGTTGGTGAGTAAAATGTATAATAAGATTTGTGAACTAGTCAATTGAAACCCCCGCTCCCAGGACATGGCGGGAAAATAACGCGAATAGACCTTTTTCGAATTCGCCGAATACCGCTGTGTTTCTTGATTACAGTCTCATTTCTATAGGGTTAGCCTCATTTCAGTGTCAAAATATGAATAAATAACAAAGATAGAAAGAAGAATGCACGACTTAACAATACAAACACTTTGAAATTCCACGGACCTTCACTGGTATAGAACCCTTGCAGCACATCAGAATGCAGCTCAATCTGGGGGACAAAACAATGGATTCTAGCTCTCAAGAGAGCAAAAGTCTTTTGGCTGCTCTGACGACGTATGCAAGGGGTCTATAGCGGAGAACTCGAAACTGGAGTATTTAACAGCGTCACTGCACGGGGATACGGGGAATAGACCTCTTCAGCTTCGTATGCAAATTGCCCATTTCAGACCGCGTGACATTCTCTTGGGAATTGTTCTTTTATGATGAACATGTTAAAATATGAACATACGAAAGAATCAACTCCCAAGAGTAACATCAGGTGGTCTGAAATGGGTTAAGCCTGGTTCACACTGGCGACGCAAGCATAAGCGCAAGCAGCATACGCAGACTCAGAAGAGTACTGCTCATTAGCGGTGCTTGTCTTTTCTCACACCTCGGTGATAAATGCAGTACTGAGTCTGCGTATGTTGCTTGCGCTTATGCTTGCGTCGCTAGTGTGAACCAGGCTTAAACAAATAACGAAGCTAAAGAGGTCTATTTAACGAGTACTTCAACAGTTTTAACAGCAACAACTTCAATAATTTTAACAGCAAATCTTTCTCCGGGGACAGGGGGAAGTGCTAAATTGAACACTACGCGAATGTTAAATTCCTTGCCCTGTCCCGGGGGTTGGGAGGTGGAGTTTTGATTGACTAGTGTATTATTTAACAAGCCTGGAATGGGCTGTCTGTTATATCTGTATCATATTCGTACCACTTGTATGCTAGCCTTCCTCACTGTTCTCTCTTCGGATTTAAACTTTTCTTCCATCTTAGCGGCAATCTTTTTCATTCTCTCGTCTTCAGACAACCCTTTGAGTTCTTCGTCGTCCTGGAAACTAGAAAAGCCTTTGCTTGCCTTCTCGTCACGTGGTTCCATCATTGTCTGGGTGCGTTCGTAGCGTACACGAGCGATGCGATCGCGAATCATTGTTATTTGACGCTCACGTTCATCCTGAATAACAAAAACACATTGTTCCAATTAAGATTCTCGCTTTAGTGTTTCCGTAGCAACAGAAAAGGTTTCTCTATTCATTGATTTATTTACATCAAATTTGAGGGGCACTTTGCATGCATAAAATAATTTTCATGCGCAGTGAAGGATAACAAGCTATTGTACTTATGCAAAGTGCCCCTCAAAGTCGAGAATAAGAAACCAGTGAATACATGGGGCCACTGGTTTGAATCCATAGCACTTAATCGAGTACAATACAACTGCAAGGGAGTTTCAAAATAGACCTTTTCGGCTTGGGCGTAGTGTTTTCCCATTTCAGACCACGTGTCATTCCCCTGGATTTTATTTCTTTGTTTAATGGTAACGCTTGAGAAGATACGTTAACATGGATGAGCCTCAAACAAAGAATCTTATTCCCAAGAGGATGACACGTGGTCTGAAATGAGAAAACATTGCGTCATAGCCGAAAAGGTCTATTGTACCTTTAAGCCTCAATCGCATTTTCGTTTGACCAGTGAATCGATGTATGGAAAATTATCAAAAGTAATAGAAAAAATGTAGAGTAGTAAAACCTTTCCGAACTTGTTTTGCATACAAGCAAAACAGAGAAGTAGTTGGTAGTTGTCACCTTTTGTTGCTGTTCAACAAACGTCTTCTGTCTTTCTCCAAGACCAAGAATAAACGCAGCTTCTTCATCACGCTGTTCGCGCTTCTCTCGCTTCTTGTTTCTTCGTTTTTTCAACTGTCGAAAAAAGTTGAATAGATTTTAAAAATATATTTTTCGAGATACCAGCTTGAAAAGTAGTGAATGCATGAATATGAAAGCAAAGAAGAAAGGAAGGAAAGAAAGGATAGAAGCGAGTGTATGATATAAAAGAGAGAAAAAAGAAAGGAAGTAAGGAACCAAGGAAGGGAGCAAGAACGAACAAAAAAAGGGACGAAGGATGGGAGGCATGGATGGACAGAAAAGGAGCTATTAATAAATGCTTGAATAAATAAGAGTGACAAGTAAATGAGGAAAAAATCAACTGAATAGCAGCAACTGAAGGAATATAGTTTGAAACATTAACTGGTAAATAGTGAAGTATGACTAACCAAGTCTTCTTGCCGTGTTCGTTCGCGTTCAAATTTCTTTCCAAAGCTGGTGTGTTCTCGAATAAGCGATGAAACGATTTCTCGTTGTTTTTCCTCGGATAAATCAACCTCCACCACAGTTTTTTCTCGTCTCATTGCAAAGCCGGGCTGCAAAAGGACAAAAAAAAAGTTAATAGGTTTTTGAACTTATGCAAAAGAAAATTGAATGGTAAATCAAGCATGGTTTAAAGTCTTACTGGTAATGGCCATTCAGGGGTCTTGTTTTGTCTTCTTTTCTCTGTCCCAGCCGATTCTTGTGCTTTTACTTCTTCTTCAGCTTGTCGTTTGGCTTCTTCGGCTTTTCTTTGGGCTTCTTCTTCTTCGGCTTTCTTACGTTGACGCTCAAGACGACGTTTAGCAAGCCTGTCCTTGAGCTGTGAAAAAATTATGGAGTGTGATAAAATATAAACCATATGCATTGACACAAGGTCCGGCTATAGAGCAGATTTCGTACGACTGTGAAAATGTCACGGCACGAACACGGTTGCGACACGGTCAAGGCGCGGCAAGGCACGGTAAAATTCTAGAAAACATCAGAGTGACGGCAAGGCATGCTTACGGCACTGACCGTGCCGCGACCTTTTCACAGTCATACGAAATCTGCTCTATGGCTTCACCATGTTCAGGTTAAGATCCCCACCGCGCACGCACATAATGAAACAAGTTGTTTTATTTGTCACTGCGCAAATTCATAATGGCCTTCTAATAAAGTTGCATGCAAACATTTTATTTCCTTCA
This sequence comes from Heteractis magnifica, assembly GCA_011763375.2. Lineage (NCBI taxonomy): Eukaryota > Metazoa > Cnidaria > Anthozoa > Actiniaria > Stichodactylidae > Heteractis > Heteractis magnifica. The sequence continues at coordinate 10,179 of JAADYU020064014.1, forward strand.
GTGATAAACCTACTTGCAGAGAAGTGAAAAGCCCTGAAAACTCAGAAAAACTCTACACACTGGAAAGATCAGGCTATAACGCGAAGTCACATCTTGAGCGAAGGAAGTCGAAGTTGAGCCAAAGCAGTAAGTTAAAAACAACGAAACACTATCCACGCTTCCCTCGACACCAACAACTCGTTCGTATTTTTATGTCTTACCGAATCTTGAACTTCATCTCGTTTAAGCATAGTTTTCTCCCTGACCAAAGCAAACTGTTTCTGCGCCATTGTTACAATAGAAGCTGCCATGTCTTCCTCGTACTGTTGTTCATCGCGTTTACGTCTTCTGGCCTCCAGTCTCTCACGTGCAAGGCGACGCTGCCGCTCAACGTCTTGTTGTAATGCCTGTAATAAATATCATAGATTAGTTAAGAACCTGCTGGAGTTAACGGTAGCAGGACTGAGTGGACCCAAACGCAGCTATCGTGTTGTGATGCTCAACTTGACTTTGCAGTCATTGCACGTTTGAAAGTGAAGCCACGCGGCGAAAAGAGGTTGACATTTTCTTCTCTGTAGCAGCCAGTTTTTTTTCTCAAATTTAAAACTTAGTGACTAGCGAATCGAGAATTACATTCACTGACGTGCTTTCTTTTCTTTTCTTTTTCTTTTTTTCTTTCTTTCTTTCTTTCTTTTCCAGCGTTGCAAAAGAAATCCACAAAGAAAGTCAGTTATTTGTAAGTATAAAACTTTTTATTCTTAGTCGTCATCGCTATCACCATTACCATCAATTAACAACATCACGGTGTGTCTTTATTAAAAAGATATGAAAAATAGGGAACTGAATAGGTCAGTAGCCGAAATTTGAGCTGAGATTAGAGCAAAGATTCAAATATTTGACTGAAATTTCCGTCCCCTCCCCCTCCCCCCCAAAAAATATGCGCCCAAACTCTCAATGATGATAAACGAATCAACAGAAAAACTTCACGACAGTTAACAAACAATAAACCTACTGCATGAAAATACTTCGATTAAGTTTGAGATGAATAGTGGCAGGATAGACGTCGAGTGTGAAAACAATATGTCTTACTTGTCGTCTAGCTTCATGTTGTTTCTGTAATTCAGCCATTGCTGCATTAATTTCACTTTCAGAAGCACCAGCAACTTTCTTTGCTTCTTTTTCTTTTTCCATCTCTTCTTCCAGAGCTGCCAATTCCTGCTCGTGTTTCTCTTCAAGATCAGCTTCCTCTTCTCCTTCTTCGCCCAGTACGTCCATGGAACTTGTAGGCTAGAGCAAAAAGATTGCAGTCCCATCAAAGTTATTGTTATTGAAAGGCATTGTACAGAGAAAAGCAAACGGCTTGGGCTACCTAGACTTTTTAAAAAATAAGGAAACACCACCACCAACAACAACAACAACAACTGTTTATTTGAGCTCTGGTAAATTACAGCAAGGAAAAAAGATTAAAAGATTGAGTTAATAAAGATTGCAAGATGAAAGAGCACAACTGCTTAGAAAGGACTCATTATAGGACGAATGGAATGTCCTTAATGATAAAGTGAAAGTTTCCGAATTAAAGGGAATGAATTAAACAAAATATCGTCAAACACGAATCAAGGTGCCTCAACATTTTATGTCAAGTTTCTTTGTCTATCAATGATTGATGTACCTACCTCCATCATAGTGCTACGCTTTCTGACGGGTCTTGTACCAAGGATAACAGCTGCGACATTATCACACCAGCCTTCACGACGAGAACGACGTTGGTCCTCTTTGATTTGACTCAAAACATCAATATCCTAACGACAGATATACGAAAACTGGTAACGTAAAATGTTTTACTAAATGTAGTTGGTCAGTGGGGAAGCCACAAATAACAAGATCTGCGTTATGTCGTCATTTGATCACCGCTGCTTATTAAGATGAATCAATTTTCTTCCCAAGCGTTACGTTTGGTTCCAATCGTCATACTGTTATTTACTACTTGATAGAAACGTATTTACTTTGTCACTAGCTTGACAGGAAACCGAGAAAAAATTCCGAGTCCACCTGAAAGGAATCGAACCTGTGACCTTCTGGATACCTGTCGGATGCTCCACCTTTGAGCTAGTAATGGTCACTTTGCTGGGTTCCTATATGGCATTCTTTCTACCTAAATAGTTATTGAGTACTTAACTGAACTTCGACATTTCGAGCCTAGCAGTGTCCAGGCCGAATGCCAAATAGGACCATTACCATATGAGTCTCCCTATAGCTCAGTTGAGAGGACCCAACATGTGATCCGGAATGTCACGGGTTCAATTCCTGTCAGGCAGACTCAGAATTTTTTCTGAGTTCCCTGTCAAGCTAGTGACAAACTAAATACATTTCCGTCATTTCTCTCCTAGATGAGTATCTTTCTATCTCAATAATAGAGTGATTGCAATAAACCCGTGAAATAATCAGTACTCTAATAGAGGTTAGTAGACACTAATTCTATTGTTTTCTTTTGTTGGGATTTGACTATTAATCATTGACTATCAAATTTTGTTTCACGGGTTTATTGCAATCACTGTTAACTACTTTTTTTCTTAACCCATCATCTTCACTACATTATCTAGGAAATAATGAGAGAATATTTCTTTGTATCTTACCTTGTCACTTAGCACGTTGTTCATCGCAGTATTTTCGCTCTGTTGCTTTTCCTGAAGATCTGCTAGCAAACCTACTGCGACTTCATCGTTAAGCTTCTCTTCAGTAACGCCTTTCTCAATCAACAACTGTTTTCTGCTCTCGAGTCTTAGCAGCAATGCATTGTGAAGAAGTTTGTTCTGGCGGGAACGACCATCTACAATGCGACTTGCATAGGATTGTCTTTCTTCCTGTAGGTGCAAATAGACAAATACTGGTTAAAGTAGAGGAGGAGGTGTATGAGGAAGAGGAGGAGGAAGAGGAAGAAGAGGTCGAGGAGGAGGAGGTAGTGGTGCTGATGGTGCTGGTGGAGGATGTAGAGGAAGAGGACAAGGTGGAGGGAAAGGAGGAGGAGTAAGAGATGGACAAGGGCAAGGACATGGACAAGGACAATTACAAGGCAACAAGGACAAGACATGGAATTATTTTTTCTCTTTTGCATCAACATCATAAAATGAAAATGAAATTCAAACGCAGTGGAACAAATGCAAACCTCCTGCTGCTGTTGTTCAGGAACAGCCTTCAGCGAATCCCTCATGCTGTCCATACGCCAGTTCTGTCTGTCCTTACCAAGCTGCTCAATCTTAGCCTGTCTTTCTTCACTTGAGAGATACTTGGCAGCAGCCGCTCCTTCGGTATCTTCGTCAGTACTTTGCAGCAGCTCGTTTAAGATCTGAGAAAAAATCGTTTAAGAATGCTAAGAAAACTTTTTCAAAGAAAGCCGTAATCTAAAAGATTTCGAGGTCGCAGAAACATTAAAACACAAACCTGTTGCTCAGATTTGTGTTTCTGCTCCAACTCATTCAATATGGCTTCCTGGAGCCCAGCAATCCCTCCTTGATGAATATCCATGGCTTGTAGTTTATCTGATTCCAAATCCGCCATTATTTCTTTTATCACTGCTTTAACCTTTTCGTTTTTCTCATCCTTTTCACTCATAGTTTTATTCTTGGCAGCTCGACGTGCTTTGAGTGCAGCAATTCGTTCACGTGCAAGCTGTTCCTGACGAGAACGATTCTCTTTGTTGCTGGAAATATAAAGCAGGAATAATAGTTAAAATGGAAGAAAGATAATTACGTCTTACTGTGACTGCGACGATTTCATGTGCCAAAACGGACAGTGAAGATTAAATACTGAATAAGGTAAGTTAAACTTATTTTTATTTGAAGCTGCACTATAACAGAACACAAGCTCAGTTTACCCTTCCTTAATTTGTCCTAGCATAGTTCTCACTCGTTTGAAGTGCAATTCAATCACCAATCGCCTCATATAATCGTCGCCCAATCCAATATTTGGAATCCGGAACCCAGCGCTTGGAATCCAGAATCCAGAACAATTTTATTTTTGGAATCCGGAATCCAAAACTTCTAATCCAGAATCCAACACTACGAATGACCTACCTCGAATCCAACGCAGCTTTTTGTTTCTTTGCTAAGCTGAACAACATGACAGCTGTGTCAACGTTGTCCTCCTGCTTCAATTTCTTCTGTGCTCGTCGAAGCTTCGCAAGCTCAAGCTGCCTCATTCTCTCGCTACGGAAACGTTCGTCTTGTCCGCGTAAAGCCGCGAGGAGAGCTTCTTTCTCCTCTTCATAACGAGACTGTAACGATTAAAAGAGAAAGACCTGAGCAATCTCAAATACAGTAGCAATAGACCCCTTTACTTGCAGCAATTCCCAGCGCAGTTCAATTTGGAGGACAAAACAATAGAAATTTATTTCCCTGAGAATCGAAGACTAAAAATATTCTATTGTTTTGTTCTCCAAATTGAACTACGGTGGGAATAGCTGCAAAGTGGCCAATATGTGCTTACAGAGTCTTTGTCAACGTTTCTTCTTTCAAAGGCATTTCTAACAAGCCCTTTTTAAGAATCGCCTATTCTTTTGTTCGTGCAAAAAATATATTACTAGGTTCCAATACAAGGTTTACTTATTAATGGTTTGCAGCCATCCCCAAGAAGAACAAAACACAAAGATATGGCAGACATCTTGGTGGTAAAGGCAAAAGGAAATAATGAGAAGTCTTCTTTGTAATATTCCACCAAGATGGCCGTGACAACGTAACGTGCTTGAAATGAAATAAATCTTTAACCATTTAACCGTTAGTACAACAAACACAGGTAGGGGAGAAAACGACGATTTCTCTGACCTGCAAGTCGTGCGCCAAGTTAGCAGTAGTGGCTTCATCGCTGTCAACTAATGCTTGTTCTGTGATGCTCTCTAGAACAGCACTGTCCACCGCTTCTAGGCCCTGCTCCTCGATGAGCTCTAGGTTGGCCAACTCAGCCTCGTTCACCTCTTGACCAGCTTCTTTCATCTTCTTAAGTTTTTGAAGTCTTTCTTTCAAAATATCTTGCTGTCTTGATTTGGATTGACCAATCAATGCGCGAAGACTTGCCTCGTTCTTCAGTCCCTCACCAAATAACCTGCATTCAATATACAACCAACATTACATAGTTAACTGAGGGATCTTCTGTTATTTTAACCATAACAATAGATTATTAGCATCGTCAGAACGATATAGTAAACCCGTAATAACTCCCTCAACTGGCGCTTCAGTCTCGCTTAAAGCAGATTTCATGACTGTGACAGCTCGCGGAA
>JAADYU020064125.1:0-15425 GCA_011763375.2 Heteractis magnifica
GATGGGATAGACATGAAACGTATGTCGGATGGGATAGACACGAAACGTATGTCTGATGGGATAGGCACAGGGGCGTAGCCAGGATTTTTAGAAGGAGAGGGGGGCAAATTAAAAAAACCGCCATTTTGTTTGAGCGCCCGAAACGCCGAACCAAAAACAATAAACAAAAAAAAGAAAAAAAAAATTAGAAAGGAACATCAAAAAGCCGAAATTTCGCTTGACATCTGCATACAATAGTATTCTGATAGCCCCTAGGCCTCATTTTCATGTTTATGTCGTCAAGGTCTATTATTAGTGATAAATCAGCGTTTGTGTCGTTCAATGCATTGTGGGTAATCCTCCAAATCCAAGATGGCGGCCACAACATGGAGTCGTTTAGGAAATTGTCTTCGTTCTGTTGTTCATTCTCAACTCGTCACGAGCTCGCTGAGGCCCATATCAACATCAGCCATAGCACAAAGACCTAATGATGCAAAGGAATCGTTTCTAGATCGTTTTCTAGGGTCTAAGAAGATCGAAAGAGCTACGGATGCTCATTCCAAGGTGTTGACAGAGAAAGAGACGTTGTATGAACTAGACAGTAAGTCAACCTTTTTTCATTTTTATTGTCTTTATTTCACAAAGAAACTGATACACACATTTTAATGTGTCTTTATTTTTCCCGAAAGACTCGTGGTACCAGACATGTCGTTTAATTTTATGAATAAATTAACATAAAATTAAGCCTTACTAAAAAAAATTCCGCTTAATTAAGCTTAAATTATCTGGCAATTTTTATGAGTTCCATTTATTTTTACTGTTAGATATATGACTTAGAGCTCTTTTGTTTTGTGGAGAAAATATGGTCAATGATTGCCAGTGATTTATTCTCTTTATAAGCATTTATTTTCGTTGCTTTTATTGACATATTTAACTTGCATAATTACCATAAAAAACTATAATATGATTGGTTTATTGTTATCCTTGTTTTTTCATTTTCCAGTTCAACATGTCAAACCTGAATGTATTGAAGATTATATTGCATTAGTGTGAGTTATTAACTGCTGTGGGAAACCTAGATAATAATAATGACATGGTTTGTACAACCTTGAAAAGTCCTTGAATTTCATCATCTGTCTTCAAAAGTCCTTGAATTCGATTTTTCCTTGAAAAGTCCTTGAATATTGGGGAAAAGTCCTTAAAAAATAAATAGTCCTTGGATTTTATGGATTTGACAAATTTCACAATTATTCTAACAAAGGTTTTATACAGAACTTTAGTTTTCAGTTTTTTCAGTCAGTTTTCATTCTTAAATCCAATGACACTGATAACCTTATTTTCATGTTGAAAAAGTAATGAGGGGTTGCCAGAGCATGTGCTTTGGTTATCTCTGTAGCAGTTGATTAACCCATCTTTACAGCTCCAAACAAGCCCTCACAGATTGCTGACATGTAATGGTAACACAAGATCAAACAGAAACACAGTCTGCTCAAGATGGAGATAATTTATGTTGCTGTCCTTGAAAATTTAAGATTTGCCCTTGAAAAGTCCTTGAAAAGTCCTTAATTTTTTTCTTGACAAAGTTGTACAAACCATGAATGAGAATACATGTAACTACTAGCATCCTTTATACCATTACATTTTAAGGCTCAGAAACAGAATGTGATATAGCATGCAACATTGCTTTCAATGGGGAAATCTCACCATGTGACCACCCATGCAACTGTTGAGCACAATGTCGACTGTTGAGCACTGACGTCACAGAAGTAGAAATGAGTTTTTTACGGGTGGACACACGATTTCCCCAAGGGGAGGTTAAGCTAGTGATGCAGCCTTAACCACCAATGTTAACATCTTTCCACATTTTCTAGTGGCCAGGGGTTTGTGATTGAGTTTTAAATTGACATTATGAATTATAAATATGCTAAAACTTGGAGTTATAAAATTCATGTTTACTTTTTTAGGAGTGAAACTCTTCCAAGAATTAGCAAGGATTCTAATTTTCCTGGTGAACTTGTGGGCAGTTGGACCACTATGTTTGGAAAACTAGACCAAGCTAGTAAGTATCATCGTAGGGGATAAAATAGATGTTCAAAGTCTATGAAGCTTGACAATTTTTGACTATATGTCATATGTATTTTCTGCTACAACCCAACGTAACCCCCACCTCCACTCAGTATCAGCTGTAGACAGGTTTTGGACGTATGCTCCTTTTAAGCAATCATCTTTTCTTTTCCATAGTTCATCTTTGGTCATTTACTGGTGGATATGATTCTGTGGTGTCAGCTAAACAGTACATCAGAGAAAATCCAGTAAGATATCTAGCTTATAACTTAGAAAAGCAAAACAAAACTGAACAATTTCATGAAGCCGTGAAGCAATCTCTGGGCTGATCAAAGTCAGGGCATGGCTTGATTGACCTAGGCATGCCCCAGGTTGAACATCTTGGCAAGAATGTTGTGTTATCATTTACAAAATCTTACCTAAGAAGAATCTTGGCAGGGTCATCCCATGTTCTTGGCAAGATCTTGCAAGATCATGATAAGATCTTAACCTTCATAGAGTGTGTACCATATATCTTTGAGACAACTACTATTTATAATAGATACAGTATTATAGTGTAGTAGTATTTAGTTATCAACTATTTAGTGGTTATTGACTAAGAATTCACTTATGTTGCCATGAACCACAGAAAGAAACACAAAGATCACTAGAGATATGTTGCTTTTGTTCTCATCATTCAGCCTGAATGATACCTGCTATTTGTTACAAAATAAAGGCAGTTTTTATTTATTTCATGGATATTTGGCATGCACTCTACATTTCCCACATGCTTTTTGATTACATAAGTATGTAGTATGTCCCTGAAGTTATAGGTTATATTTCTGCATGCTAATTAACTATTAATTGGATTGTGTATTATATTGTAGCTATATTACCATTTATTTCCAGGAATATCTGAAGTTTGCCAGAGAAAGACGTCACATGATGTACAGTCGTGAAAACCAACTGCTACATGAATTTAGTTTCTGGGGGGAGCCTGTTCCACGACTAGAGCCGCACATCTATGAACTAAGGTCTTACCATCTAAAGGTACAGACAGCACTGTACAAAATCTTGTAAAAAAATTGATTCTTGATTTCCTTAAAAACCATGTTTTAGATATTTTTCAAACTTTGTTCACATGTAGTATGTAATAGAAAACTTGAAATTATGTTTTATTATCAGAGTGTCACTAGATTTGGAGGAAAACGGTATTGTGAATAATGAAGGCCAATAGTGTGATGTTACTATGGTAACCCCATTATCTGGAAACCAGTGGCAAATAAAACTTTGATCCTACATATGTTGAAAACTTGTTGAAGTAGTCAAAAAATATTATCAATGAAATCTTGATTTCAAACCATCAATTCCATGGTGAAAAAAGCTACCGTGAGCACCTTAAATTCAATGATTTTGATTTTTTTCTTTTTTTCTGTCATAGCCTGGAACACTGATTGAATGGGGAAATAACTGGTAAGTAGCTGGGCAGTGAAGATGGTTATTTATGGAAATCAAGGGTGCGGTAGCTGTGACACACTTACCTCTCACCTCTGGGGTCCTGGACTCAGATTTTTTGTGACTAGAGTTCCTGTTGGGTCTCTTCCTTGATTTGAGGGTTTTCCAGGTTCTGCAGTTTTCCTCCTCCAAAACCCAACATGCTAAATTCCAATTCAGTCTGTGAGTTAGCTGTGCCCTGACTTAGATCAGCCCAGAGGTTGTTTCACAGTTCGATAAAATAGATGTTTTTTTATGGTTATGGGTATATACTCTGAATAATATTCAACAATTAGATGCAGAGCCTGACGAGGCTACCAGTCAGCTTGACGGGCACTGTACCCTAAAGTGTCTAATGTACATTTAAATGTACACATATCATGTGATTAGAATAATTATTCTTGTCAGTGTAATTATCCTTAAAACAGATTTATTTAGGATTTCAGATGCTGTTTTCTTTCCTTAAGTTATAAACATTATGCTGTGGTACATGTAGATAGTTATAACTGTGTATAAAGAAACTATTTATTAAATACAGATTTCTCCATTACTGGTATTAAAATGTTTGATGCTATAACCCCTTCTTCTGGTTATTTATTTTACGTCAACACTATTTTCAGGGGTCGAGCTATCAAGCTGCGCCAAGAAGGCAAGGAAGCAGTTGGAGGATTTTTCTCCCAGATTGGTGAATTGTACTTGGTTCACCATATTTGGGGTGAGTATTAAAGAACTAGAGAAGAGCCTCCATCAACCAACTGCCCATTACCAACCCACTAAGTGCTAACTTTCCTTGTATCAGCTTACAAAGATCTGGTTACAAGAAAGGAAATAAGAGAGAATCTTTGGAACAACCCAGGATGGGACGACTGTGTTGCAAATACAGGTACTTTACTCCATGTCATTCTGTAGAATTTACTTCTGACTTTTGTCATGTCATTCTGTACTCAATTATTAATAGGTAGCGGTAAATGAATATTTACAGTCAAAGAAAATAACCATAACCTCTCTGACAATATTCTGAGTATTGATTCTACATGGGGTCAGCTGTTGAATGACCCAAAAAAATTATTATATAGTTTGAGTGTGGCTTCTTGAAGTTTTAAGTTTTCCCATGCCATATGTTATTGAATGACTGTGTCATAAGAGGAGTAATTTATGTTTATTTGTTGTTTGTTGTAATTCAAAACACAGGTTACTGTGTGAAAACTAACTTGCCACAATTTCTAGAGCTATGGGTAAAACAGTGTTTTGTATTTTAAATAATTACTCTTCTGATGTTACAGTCATTAACACATGGCAAGGAAAAATCTTTAGGGACTGGTCATAAAAGTCATAAGGGGGGGGGGGTAAAATTCAATATGAAGGAGCTCTTTTTTTGTTGGCCCAGTATAAAACAAGGTAAAAACAAGTGGTGACCCCTCCCCTCCCCCCCTGTTTACATACAGGAATTGCAAATGACCCAACTCTAATGTACAGTTTTATAGACAGCCCACCCCTTTCAAGAAGTTAAAAAATGTGTGACCTACCCCCGTTTTCTCCCCCCACCTCCACCCCTTTGCTTTATGACCAGTCCCTCATAACTCCAAGAAGCTGCACTCAAACTATATAATTTTTGGGGGTCATACAACAGCTGACCCTGTGTAGGATCAATATTGTCAGAAGGGTTACAGGCACTTTAAGGGCCCCAGTCAAAAGAGAACACAAGTGCAAGTTGCCACAAGTTTTGACTTGAGGGGCTTGTTTGACCACTAACTTGCAGCTACATACTTGCATCAACTTAAGCACACTTTGAACATGCTCAAATTTGATTGCAAGTTGATGCAAGCTTGTGAGCTTGCACTTCATTTTAACAGTCAATGCAAGTTGCCGCAAGTCAAAACTTGTGCCGACTTGAGTTCTCATTTGATCCAGGCCTAAGCATTCCTCTTAATTACTCTATTAATGATTTCATTATTCAAACAAACATATGGGATTCTTGCTGTTAATTATTAACTTGTGATGAGGGTAATCATGATATTGTTTTGTTAATTTCAGTGCCTCTAATAAGACGAATGGAGTCACGAGTGATGGTACCTCTACCCTTTTCTCCCACCAAGTGATCAGCCTCTCTTACCCTATGTATGTGTACATAGTTATGATAATTAAGTACTGATTATATATCTTGAACTCCCAATGCTTTTCTTGTTGAATTTTATTTTCAGACATACAAAATGCAAACTGTTATAAAGCACTTCAAATACTGCAGGAACATTAATATTAGTCAATATTTTATAAAAAATTTCAAAAAATGACAAGGAACTGCCAATGACAGCCTGACAAAGTGAAAGAATAATTTTTTGATTTTTTAGGGAAATCCGAGATTTGTTGAAACACAGTCAAACTTCTTGTCAAACTAAGAAATAGAATGCCCTTTCCTTACAGTCTTAGGAAGGTTCAGAAATTTAACTTTTATTAATCTGTAATAAAAGAGAAAGAAATGAGGAACCATAAGTCAGCTTATGGACCCCACCCCTCTAACATACTTACAGTTGTTTTAATTCAACTTTTCCCAAGCAAATTCCAAAGTTAGTTCAGAAGTTGCAAAGTTACCTGGTGATAGCCTCAAAATAATGAAGTTTGCCAGAAACTTCAGAACTAACTTCAGAATCTGCCCTGGAAACATTTTGTAAAAGCCACTGTAATTAGATAGTAGCATTACATGTAACTCAAAAACATTTATTTCCATAGACTGAGTTGGAAACAAATTCAAAGTATTTAATATCAAATTCAATGGGGAGCAGCAATTCTAGGACTGATAAAAAAATTGAAGTACTGTAGAACAGTCCACAGAATTATTTGTATTGATAGACTATACATTATTCACGATAGCCACCATATGATGGTTTTGATATTGTGATGCAAATTAGCCATCAGGTCTTACAGGGGCAAACATTGGAAGAACAGCTATTTTTACAAAAATCAGCAAATTTCAAAGATCAACTTCAGTTTCTTTCCAAAATATTATCCAAGCATGTGAAAGTATGTTATGGGAGCAGTTGAAATCAATCGCCGATTTTAAGGTTGTTTGCCTCCTTAGAAACCAGGTGACTTACATGTATTAACATCACATGACAAGAAATATGGCAGCTGTCATGAATATGAACCATAGCTGGGCCTCAACATTCACTTTTGCATGACAGCTCTAAGTAACAATCTTTTTGTAGTATGTCAAAGGCAAATTGGGGCAAGTCTATCTTTTCTTGTCGTTGCCAGGTCTTCACTGGTACTTCTTATCAAAGAATACTGGACAGGTATATCTTGTGTGGCATAAGGATGATATACATGAACATGATAACTATTCCATGTAGCAAACAACCATGTTACTTCATGTATAGTAGTCCTATTTCCAAACTCTTAGCCTTTTCTGGTGTCCCTGTGTACAGTAAAAAGAATAAAAAAAAAGAAAAAAGGGGACATATGGGTACGGTATTCAGTTTCATTAGCGAGATAGAGTGCACTAATTTCTAGCCAACCCGCCTTTAGTTTGATTTTGTGGGCTAAGATCTACATCCTATCTTCAATGGCTTTTGATATACAGTAAGCTGTAGTGTATTGTTTAGATGACTATTGTTTTTTTCTTAAATTTAATTTTTCTAACATTGTTTCTAAACATTTCCTTTTTTGTGAGTATCACTTAGTGATAGGTAGCAAAAACACTATGTACAAGCAAGAGGTGTATTTTCTAAGTGTATCCATCCCACATTTTCTATCCACATATTGGTTAGGATTTTCCCACTGACTACAGAAAGTCAAGCTGCACTATTGTACTTGTACCTTAAATGGCTTTATTTCTGACTTGATGCCCATTCCTGTGGCTACTTCCTGTACAAATTCCATCTCCTTTTCTGTCAGCGTTGATGGAAGCACCATTTCCTTCACACTTTCATCTTCCTTAAAATCACTGTCAAGAGAGAGAGAAAATCTATAATATCCATTACCAAGATATTTTTACTTTGGGGTGCTCAGACTAAGGTACGAAAATTAAGTGAAATGGCTTAGTATAAATAATAAAACACTAGAGGGACTATGTAATAATGGCTTTGAGTTACCTAAGTTTCTTGGACATCAATTGCTTGACATCTTCTGATATGCCATCTCCAAGCTTTGGCTCCTTGTCTTTATTTTCTGTGATGAAAATATATTAATAATTACAATTGATTCAATCAGTATGATTCAATCAAGAATGCTAATAGGTATGGTAGCTTACATGTACAGTGCTTTTCATAATTCTGCGACCTACTGACTCCAGACTTCTGGGCGATGTCGGGCGTTTTGGCTTCTATCAATCAAAGTTTCAACAGTCTCAGTAATTATTTTGATTGACAGAAGCTAAAACGCCCGATGTCGCCCAGAAGTCTGGACTTGGTAGGTCGCAGAATTATGAAAAGCACTGTAATCTTTGCAGAAAAAAAGTATTCAATTTTATACAGTACTGTAGGATGTTACATAACATCTGTAATTCCATTATACACTGTAGTGAGTCAACAGTATGTAGCGAGACTCCACAATAATTATGCTTTGGGACTATACTTGTAGTCCATAACCTTAGGTTACCCTCAAGTCCTTAAAAGTCACTCTTCCACTCTAGCTATTATGTCGGTCAACTGCAGTGTGATATGTAATAGCTACATACCTTTGCTTTCTGCAGCCAAACCAAGATAATCACGCATAGCACCACGGCATCTTTCTTTCTCCAGGACTTTAAACTTTTCTACATTCCTGGTGTAGTCAATAATTATTAGAACACAATACAATTCATTTATAAGACAAAATCAAGTTATTATAATTATTATATAGTTAACATGTACACACTAAGTAAATACCAGTTCTTACTTGTTCAGTTCTATCATTCCAGCTTTGATATCTTTGTTGTTTGGTTGGCGTTGTAAGGCTCTTATGAAATACTCTCTAGCTCTGTCAAACTCACTCTCTTTCATAAATGCCTGGTGTGAACAAAACAGGAATTGCCATGAGTTACTTCACATACATTATATATACCTTTCTGGTTGAATTGTATTTTGATGCTTAAAATCTTGATGAATTATTTGGAGGTAATAGTTTAGAACTGTAAAGTGAAAGAGCATTGTCAGTAAGGTGTGGGGTAGAGCGGTGGTAGCTTATTAGTAGAATGTGCCAGCTGTTGGTGACTTACAAGAAGGTGTCGGTAAGATGTTGGTAGCATGTAGGTACATGTAGCTTGTTGGCTAACACCTTATAGACAATGCTCTCTGGCTTGTATTCTTAACTGTTACCTTGTTTGGAAGCTGCAGTAGCAAACAGTGGGAAAAAAACAGGTGTTTTAAGCTTTTTTATCATTATTTGAAAATTGAATTGATTAATACTCCCTCTGAATTTTTCATGAAGTACAGCATACCATTGTGTAATATGTACATAATTACCAATTATGCCAGTGTAATAGTGGTTTTCAAGCCCTAACATTTTCATTTACCTTTCCCATCCTGAATAGTGCTTTCACATTTTTGGGGTCAATGTAAAGTACCTATTAGTAAAGAAAAATTGTGGCAGTTAGAAGTAGTGTGGAAGAACATTAGGATGAGAAGGAAGGAGAGAAAAAGCTTAAGCTAGAAGAGAAGAAAGGATGGGGAGTAGGTGCAGAAGAAGAAGAAAAAACAGGAGGAAAATGCAAAGTGGGAAGTGGTATGACAAAGATGAGAAGAAAAAAGAATGAAGAAAACAATTAGAGTTACATGTAAAGTTGAAGTAGGCTATTGTGAACTATACACACTGTACAGTAAGTGGTTGGTAAGGTGTTAGTAAGTGGTTTGTACAGTGGCTTGGGGCAAGGGAAAGGAGAGGATAAGACAAACACATCAAGTCCTGCATGGATACAACCATTTTAAGAATTGATTAGATCTAAATAATACTTACTTTTCTTGCATACTTGATAGCTCTTGCTGACTGTCCCAGCTCTAGAGCACACTGTGCCATGTTGCTGTACAGTTTTAATAATACTTGATTCATTTGATTCTCTTCTGTTTCATTCTGTAGTGAGCATTCTTCTAAAAGTCTGATGGCCTGCAAAGAAATAATTGCAAAATTGATACGTCAATTTCCATGTGTAATTCACTCCTCGTTTATCACAAAGGAAATTTGATACTATAAACAGCATTAGCCACAGAAATAGTGACTGAAGAATTTCGTACTACCTTCATATATTTTGTAACAGCTTGATGCACTTGTTTGCGTTTGTACAGATCATTACCAAACTACAAAACCAAAATTAATACAATATACAATATTCAATTGTTCAATAAACCCCCAATAAGTCCATCTCTACCCTTAATTACATACAGGGGCCGTGGAGAGGATAGGGCTGGGGTGGCTATAGCCCCTCCCTCCCCCCACTTTTTTCCAAATCTACATTGATTATAACAATCTCAAAGGTGCCCCGTGATTCTTGTCAAACCTTAGACCCCCAACTTTCAAAGGTGCTCCATGCATGGCCTTAGACATAAATTGATGTGACCCCCTCAGCTCAAAGGCTGGCCTGGATTTTTGTGACCCTCCTCCCTCTAATTAATGACCTGTCCCTAAATAGAAAATGCAATCCTTGCCACTGTACTTACCTTCCAGCACCCCCTCCTGCATTTATAATAAAGGTTCTTAAAAGGATTTTTTAAAAACACTGACATTTTCAAGATGTAATACTTAAATTGGACACATTGCTTTTGATGGTTAATAAACCAGGGGTTGTCAAGCAAAGGGTTAACTGCAATGCTAGTAGTCATGACCATCTTACCTCTTTATGTCCATTGGCCACTGCCAGGAGATGTTCAAAAGATGCTTTACGTTTTTCTCCAGACTAAGATAAAAAGAATGAATACTGTACATAAGTTTGTCAAAAATTTTGATTGGTACAATTCCTATTTTACAATATTTTATTCACCTTGGGAAGATCACTGATATCATCACTTGGTCCATGATCTACAAAACCAAGGAGTTCAACTTCCCACATAACTGTGGAAAAAATTATTGTAAAAAATGAAACTGAATGGATGAATACAGGTGAATGAAAATGAGAAAGAAAAATTAAGAAATAAGAAAAAAGGAAAGTAAAAGAGTGTACACTGTGACAAAGAAAAAGAGCAGAAATGAAAAAAAATGAAAGGAAAAAGGGCTGGCAAATAAATGAAAGAAAGAATGAAAAATGGGAATCAAGGAAAGAGGAAGTTCAGACAGCTGGGAAAGCAAGGTACATATAAGGATCCTGTTACATGGGAACTTTTACCTGAAACTTGTGAGTGTAATAGTGTTGGGAGAGGATGTTTACACAGCTTTGTGATGTAAGAGTAGAAAGGAGCTCTATTTTTGGTGAAACTTTCTGGCAATGAAACTTTCACAAATTTGGGGATTTACAATCTCACAGTTGCATGAAGCAAAAGACAGGGAATGGTTGCAAGGACTGTGCAAACAAGCACAAGAAAAAAACAAAAACTAATTTTCTTTTGGTCTCACTAAACCTTTTTCAAGTTCACAAAATATTGCTGTCTAGTCTCATTTTTGCAGGGTTAGCCTCATTTTAGTGTCAAAATATTCATAAATACTAATGATGAGAAGGAGGATAAACTACTACTTTAACAATACTACAAACACTTTGAAATTTCATGGACTTTCACCAAAGCACACAAATATTCTACACAAAACTGGAGTATACTGAGAGTACTCACCAGTTCCAGCAGGCACTCTTGGTGCACAACCCATTTCATTGAATACGTATTCTTTTTCAAACAGAAACCTGGCCATTTCTCCCTTTCTCATGGTGGACAACCCAATATCTATCCCTAGAAAAGCTCCTCCTGGAAAAGAAACATTGCAAATTGAAACTGCGTCCTTGATGGTAATTCTTATAATAAATGTATTATTTAATACTCCAGGGGTTGAGGGCTTCCAACATAAAATGGCAGGGGTGGTATTTGGAAAATTTGGAAAATGAATAATCTAAACAATAATCAATATTTTTTCAAATACGTCAAGTAATCACTTTTACTTCAATACTATTTTAAGAGGATGTCCAGCCCTTTGTGACCCCTTGCATCTAAAACACTTCTGGAAGACTGTTAGCTAGGTTTAGCACAATTACTGTGCGACTACATGAACCAAGGCCACCCAAGCAAATTTTCATACAAATTAGCTAGCAGCCAATCACATGCAAGTATTAGAACAATGAAATGATCACAAAGTCTGTTAAAAATTTGTTGCCATGGTAACTATACCTCCTAGTCTTGTGTTCTCTGGTTTTCCTCTAAACCGTGAGGAATCGTAAGGTTCATCACAGTATTCGTTGTAAGCATTGTAATGGACTAGAAAACAAAAGCACATCATAAAACTAAGTTATATCATTGGCAAATTCTGGATGCAAATAAAAGGGGGTATATTTAGGCCAGTTTGAATTTGTGAACAAAAATATAATCCTTTCATTCCTTTTTTGCATGACTTGTATTGATACATGTAAGAGAATTTTAAATAGAAGCTGGGGGCATTTTACTCCAAATAAATGCTACCAGGGTCTATCAGGACCAGTTTTAAAATAAGTGCCAGGAACGTTTATTCAAGTAATATATACAATAATTTCCTTTAAACAACTTCAATATTGGACAGTCCTTTTGCTGTCCCATTAATTGTCTTGAAGCTATCAGATGTCCCCTAGGTTTAACTTGAAGTAATCAAGCAAAAATACAGTAAGCATGCTTCAACTATCATCTTTACTAAATCTGTCAAGCATAATAGTTGGGATTTTCAAAGCACTCACATCTAACTGAAGCTGTTTTAGGGACAACAGGTCCTACACCTGGTCTTAAAATTTTCTTTAACACTCCGTGATCGCCTGTCAAATCGTCCATGTCTTGAGCCATGCTTTCAAATGGAGTCTGAAAAATTATAGATCAAAAGGTGACTTGTACACAAATCTGAATCATTACTGTATGTATCTGGGAGTGTATACAGAGTAGCATTTGGGAGGGGTAGCCTTCAATGTCAGGCTTGTTTTAGCTTTTTTTGCATATGCACAGGTACCTTTGATATCTCAGTCTCATTACATGTATCTTCATCAACTCCAAGCACCTCATGGTTCAATTGGTGAAACATTTCTTCCATGTCAAAATATGCATTGCTTGGCTCCTCATCATCACTATTATGACCATGTGGAACTATAATGTAAAAATCAATAGGAAAAAAGATACTGTACATGTATATGTCAAATGTAGAGTGTCTGTGGTACATAATTCAGTTACTGTAGCTTTGGGAATACAAGGTACATACATGTAGTTGCTGAGGAGGAGGTATTTATTTCACAGTATTTCTAGTGGGGTCTCTATGATACATTTGTGTTATGCACTTATCAGTAGCTTTCTCAAGGGGTTGACCGCTGGGCTAAGAAGCAAGGTGAAGGAATACAGAGGGATTGGATGCAATAATTGCCCCAGGGGGAAAATGCTCGGCTTTGTTTTATGGTTGGGAAGTTGGGGTGGGGGATATGGTGAAATTGATCTTGACTTGAAGCTGGTTCCCTGCAAAATGACAGGAGATTGCAGGTAATGGAAAACCTCAATCAGGGGACTTTGAAAAGAATGACTCCCCCACCCCTGGGGAAAATCATCAAGATTGTTTCAGACCTTTTACAATTCCCTTGGTCAGCGCAGGGGTCGACCCCTCAGGGAAGCCATTGATAGCAAGGGCAGATCCAGGGGTGGTAAAGAGGGTGACTAGTCATCCCTCTTTTGTAGGAAATCCCCTTTATAAATACATGTATGTTATTAATCACTCAAAAATCAATTTAGCCTTGACATTTGATTTTTACATCACTTTTACGTTGGATTGTTGTATCATTATTTGTGTTATTCTCTATTGAATTCAAGCCCTGTTATTATTATGTGTTTTGGTCGTGTTCGATGTTTTTCACACATGCTTTTTAAGGGGGGTTTCCTGTGGTTTCTGGCCCAAAGCACACGCAAGTCTTGAAAGTCACCCCCCTCAAATATCCTGGATCTGCTCCTAGATAGGTGCATTACATGTTGTACAGCACATCATCCTTACAGCAATGTAGCAATATGTAACAAATAAGCTTATTAACCTGGATAAATGTTTATCCATTATATAGCCTTTTTTACCAGGTCTAATAACAAGGTTTGATCTGTTGAAACTCAGTTGTTTTACTGATTTTTTTTTTTTAATTTTATACTGCCAGACATTTAGTCTTTTGAAGGCATTGCCTGGGCACCTAGACACAGCGATTTCAGAAAGCCTAGGACTCTAAAGCACAAAATAAGAGCTCTAAGTATGAATATCCATGTGGATTTTGTCTAAAAGACTAGCTTACACTGTTCATCAGGATCGACTTCAAAAGAAGCTCCACCGCCTCTTCTTAACTCTTCAAGGTCAACTCCATCTTTGAGATTCATGGCATACCGATTGGGAACCTACGAGAAGCACAATATTTGATTTACTTTCTCATGTAAATGTGCAATCCAAAATTTACAGGAAATTTTATCGAATAAGAGAAGCATTTGTTTGTTTACACACTCGTTTTCGATGAGAATTTGATAAAATCGGTGGATTTTTCAGATCTTACTTACGTATTCGTTCTCTCCTGAGAGGAGAAGACTTTCATAAGCAGCTAGTGGCTCAGGTTCTTGCATTATGTTTGAGTAGATTAAAGTTTTTTCTACTGAATGACAAGACAAGAAGACGACGACAAGACAACAGAGCCACGTGAAATGATGAACAGAGGAAGACTGGGGAGGAGTACCCACAATGCATGCCGGGTAAAGGCAGCGGTTATTTGAAAGAAAAAAAGTTGTTGTACTTATTCAAGTTATTTGAAAGAAGCAGAAAAAAAGAGGAAAGGAGCGAAAAAAAGAAAAGAAAAAAGCGCGTAAACCCGCATGTACACGAGCAAGTTTTCCTTGACAAGTATATTGATGGGGTGGGGGTGGTAATTGGGGTGAGACCCCCGTCACAGTCCCTGGGAATTTCAGTTTTCAATTCACAGTGCAGTGCAGTGGATTGAGAAGTGACATTTTCAATTCATAGTCGGAATAAGATTCTCAAGTCAATAATGCAGAGCACAGTTCAGGTGTGCACCTCTAAGGATAAGATTTGTATACATAATCTACCCATAAAGAAAAGGATTCACAGAGGTTTGTCCAGGTTTTTATTACAGCTGTTTTACAAATTCCACTTCACCTCCAACCTCCCCCACCCTCACCCCCATAGAAATATGAATCTAGTAGCCATCCTACCCTGCTGAATAATGATAAACTCCCTTAGTGATATAGAATCAATCTCTTTCTTTACATGCACTTCACACTTCTAGCGACGCCATATTTGGGCTTTCGACAGTCGTACAAGGTTGGGCGACCCGTTAAAGGGGAATTCAAGCAACAGACAGGAGGTGTAGGATCACCACCACTGCAGCCAGCAACACGAAGATCTGTGAAAGAAAGAAACTTTTTAGTAAATGCATGATAAAGATTGGAACTGTTAATTAAGGCTCGGAAACACGATGCAACGTTCTGCGACGGTTGCTTGCAACGGGGAAGATCGCACCGTGTGTCCACCCGTGCAACTATACTACTGTTGCGCGCGACGTTGTCGGTGACGTCGCAAAGGTCAGAACTCGTTTCTACTTCAGCAACGTCGTGCGCAACAGTTGCACGGGTGAAAAACAGACACATGTTGAAGTAGCGCACTTGCTACAATTTTTCTCATCAAAATTATCTTTCAAAATGGCGGATCCGAAGAGCTGGGGTTTTAAGAGATCGTCAAAATGTGTTCAATACTCCAGTTTCGAGTTCTCTGTTGCTCAGTGTTAGCCTCATTTCAGTGTTAAAATATTCACAAATGCCAACGAT
>JAADYU020064236.1:0-15396 GCA_011763375.2 Heteractis magnifica
AACCTTCGACGTCTCCCGCAGAAACCTTCATTGCTTGGGTTGCCTGTTGCCATTGCTTGGGTTGCCTGTTGCCATTGATTGGGTTGCCAGTGGCAACAGGGTTTATCTTTGTTTTGTTTGATGGATCAACTGTTATGAAATTAATAAAACTAATTTCTGATTCGATTTTTCTAATCCTCCTAAACCAATTATATCGAATGCCACCCCAAAGTAAGACTAAAATCAATTCAATTGAATTAAACAATTTTATCGAGTTTAAAAGTGCGAAAAAGGAAGGCTTAGTCGTTTCAAAGGATTAATTAAAATCAGTATTGACAACTAGCTCTAAGAACCAATCAAATTGCTCCATTTTCCTCCGGACAACACGTCATCAGTAGTTGTGTAGTTTTGTCTGAGTTCAAACATGAGACAGTACTCAGTTTTTAAAAGGACGTTCGCGGACAATTGATGTCGTAGTGATGTCAATTTACTGATTCCTAGCACAACGTTACTTCATCAAATTAGAGTTTCAAAAATGAAATAAAAAATGGGGATCACCGTCTTCGTTTTCGAGCAACGACCCGAGAAGAACCGGCAATTTGGAAGAAAATAGTGCGGATTTTGTCATTAACCTGTTTCATCGATTAAGAACTTCAAACAAAGGAAAACGCTGCTCGAATTTTATGTATCTTTTTCCGGTGACGGAGATGCTTTTTCCGGACAAAATTAAATAATAATTCCTAGGAAAAAAGGTCAAAAAATGAATTTGTACCAATATAAAAGCACGCGTCACAAAATATGTGGCCTTCGATCTTGTGAACGGATGTAATTTTGTGGAAAAATTGCGGTCATTCTTTCCCATATGTAATGTAGTTTTTTCATATTGGCATATTTTGTGGATCTTTATGAAAGCTTACTTTTAAGAAGAAGAAAAATAGGGGTCACCGTCTTCGTTTTGGAGAAACTTTGAAAATGTGGCCGCCATTTTGAATTTGATCGTATTTGTTATATAAACAAAATCATCCAGGCGTTCCTTGCGCATTTTAAAGAGCTCGAGCGCGGGCGCAGAAAGGATGCGCTGAAACAATGGCCGCGAACGTCCTTAATAATAAAACCTCTAAATCTAAATCTAATCTATTAAGCTTTCGTTGTTATGAAACAACGTAGGTCATTCACAACAGAGCTAGGCTCCAATATAAGGTGAATGCCCAAAGATCGAATTGGAATTTAGAAGTTGGTTTTTGCGGAGAGAGGAAAACCGGAGAACCCGGAGAAAAACCCTCGAAGCACAGGAGAGAACCAACAAACAACTCTACTCACATGTGATAACAGGTCCAGGAACCGAACCCGAGAGGCAGCGCATTAACAGCGCACACCACCTATGCTTCCCTCATGACGCTCGTAGAGCATAAACTGGGTTGCCTCTGCTGTGCGCCAGTCCCGAGGCGAGCATGTGCGCTGAAGCCGAGACGGCGGTCTATGACACATAGAAAAAAACGGACGGCTGCATTTTTAGACTGGTTTGTCACAGGCAACCAGTAATAATAATATGACTCTGTTCTACCATTTGTATGGGCTTTTTTATGTCATTAAACATACATACACAGATCTATTACCGCCTCCGGATGCTTGGTCTTGAATGCAAAAGACATTCTGAAGCATGACCGCCATACTGGCTATTGATCTGGCACAGACAGACAAACTGATAGTAGCTGAAGATTGCCCATTCAAGGAGCAATACTACCGATAATAATACTTCAAAATCTCAGCTAGTTTACCAAATATATTTAATCATTCTCTTATTACTTTACTCCGTCTCTTCTCTTCTATCCATTTTATTTTTGCAGCTTGTTTTCATCCATCGTTCTCAATTTCTTCCACATTTTCATATCTTTTATTTCAGATTTTCATGTGTCAATATTTTGGGCTCCTTTTCTTTCGTCACCTCTTTTTACTGTTATCTCATTTTGATATCGTCATTTCGGCTTTCTTCCTTTTATTTCCATCGCTAAAACAAGTTTGAGAGACAAACTTGAAAACTGGAATCTACAGTGAAAAGAAAGATTCCTTAGCAAGACATTGTCGGCAGATAGAACTACACAGAACTGTGAAAAGGGCTCAACAGCTCAATAATACTGCCAACCGGGTTAGAACTATCAGTGAATATTCTTATTCCTCAGTCAGTAATGGTTATTTAATTTTCGAGTCGATCAGCAGACGTCATTCATTTTCTTCATTCCACGTGTCTGTACCGATAACCTGCTCACGGCTTGTAGAGTAGTTGACCCTTATGAGTGAAGCTTTGGATTTAGGAGCTTACAGTTGGATAATCTTTGTGTCAGCTGATGTGTGAAGCTGTACAGAGCTGGTGGACGCGTGGCTTTCAATAGACAAGGAAAAAACTAGAATTAATGAACTCAATCAGTAAGTCGTCACTACGAGATAAACTGACTAATTTGCTCAACTCCGAAAAAATATGATAAACACTATGACGCCTTCCTTTAATAAAAAAGGGAATATGACTTTTAAGGGGCAGTAGATAGAATTTGCCTAGATTATTCTAAGGGCGTAAACGGCGCGAAAATAGAGCCATAATTGAGCGAAGTTTCACGTAAAAAAGATGTTGAAATGGGACTAAAACTGAGTGTAGTTTGCAGGCCAAAAAGCAGGAAAATGGGACCATACCTGAGTAGAGTTTGCAGGCAAAAAAGCGCTAAAATGGGACCATACCTGAGTAGAGTTTGCAGGCAAAAAAAGCACTAAAATGGGACCATACCTGAGTAGAGTTTGCAGGCAAAAAAAGCACTAAAATGGGACCATACCTGGGTAGAGTTTGCAGGCAAAAAAAGCACTAAAATGGGACCATACCTGGGTTGAGTTTGCAGGCAAAAAAAGCACTAAAATGGGACCATACCTGAGTAGAGTTTGCAGGCAAAAAAAGCGCTAAAATGGGACCATACCTGGGTTGAGTTTGCAGGCAAAAAGGGCTAAAATGGGACCATACCTCAGTGGAAATTGCAGGCAAAAAAAGCGCTAAAATTGGACGCTGAATAGCTTCCCAAGACATGCTAATTTTATCACAAGAATTTGAAGCATCTTTTTCGTATTCTCCTGTTAATTCCCCTCTCAAGGTAGTTTGAAGTGGCCTATGATAGCTTATTGATCATTTCATAACACTAAAACTTCAAGATAAACACAAGACAAAACCCTGATAAACCTGACCGTGAAGACTATTTACTTACACTAGTACACAGTCATAACTACCAAGGCAATCGACTATCAATCCCACAGGAAATGAAGAGATTTTCTTCATATTAAGAACGTCTGTAATCGATGATCGTATCAGCACAGGCGTCGTCTTATCACGAACAGGTTATTAAAAACTCTTGCCATCGTTATTTATTCCTTTATAAGAAACTCTGATTTAGATCTCTCGAGCGCAGAAAATATTGTATTATCCATCTTCTTTGTTTTAATGATGATCTTGGAGTTAATTTAGTCTTGGGGAGCTTTTATTAGCGTTTGATTGACAGATAGACTGGCAAATTAAGAGACAATTCATTATTTATGCCTGGGGGTTGGCTGGAGGAAAATTAAAGAAAAATGACAAAAATTCACCGTCCCTCCTTTCTCCTCAAGTTCTTGTAAGGGACCGGTCATCATTTATCGCCTGGCTGATCCCCCTCTGTGGCACTATGGGACTTAAGTGATTTTCGAACAAGTTTACTGACAAATGTATGTGATCCCCCCCCCCTTACTGTCTGTCGTTTTTTGCTGATCTCCCCCTCACGCTGGTTGGAACACCTTGTTAACCCTCCAAAATCCTCCGACCACATCCCCCCAGGCCATAAATAATGACCGGTCCTTAAATAGAAACCCCCTTATGCCCTCCAAAAAATTTCAAACTCCCCCAACA
Organism: Heteractis magnifica; assembly: GCA_011763375.2. Classification (NCBI taxonomy): domain Eukaryota; kingdom Metazoa; phylum Cnidaria; class Anthozoa; order Actiniaria; family Stichodactylidae; genus Heteractis; species Heteractis magnifica. The sequence continues at coordinate 3,896 of JAADYU020064236.1, forward strand.
CACACCACACACACGCGCTCCCACCACCAGCAATAAGCTCCTTGCTAAAATACATTCCTTGTATTTAAGTTTTCAAGATCCCCCCTCCTTAAGTAAGAAATAAAATTTCAACACCGCATTCCTCTTCCTTTTGTCCTTTTTTCTAGCCCCCCTAATTTTCCTCCAACCCTCCCCTCCCCACCCAGGTATAAATAATGAACAGTCCCTCAGTAGAATAGTTTTTATTTTCCTAAAGCTTCAATGTAGTTCCTCTACTTTCTTCTCTTTTCTCTTTTCTCTATTTCTTTCTTTCTTTTCTTTTCTTTTTATTCCCATTCTTGTCTTTCCATTTCTTTTCCTTTCCTTTCTGTTCATTCTTTTTCTTTCTTTCTCTTTTCTTTTTAGTTGTCTTTCTTGTCTTCCTTTCCTTTTTTTTCACTTTTCATTTCAATTCTTTTGTCTTCATTCATTCATTCATTCATTCATTCATTCATTCATTCCATTTATTTATTTATTTATTCCTCCCTGATTGATTGATTGATTAATTTCTTTTTTCTTTCTTTCTTTCACTAATATTTCATCTTTCCTGGTTTCCATTTCAAACCTATTATCCACATTTATGTTCCTTTTTCATCATAAATAAACAAAGAAACGATATTCAAGGGAATAACACATGGTCTGTAATGAGAAAACATTATGTCCAAATCAAAAGGGAAAAGAGTCTGTTTCAAACTAATAACAGGACGCTTTCATGATGGCATCATTTTACTACCACTACCAGAATGCTTTGTCAAAATGCTTTCTTATTCAGATTTTTCTACTCTCCTGGGAATAAAGAGACAATTGGTAAAATTTGCCTGACAACAGAAGCCACTCAAAGCATTCTGACAGTGGTAGTCAAATGATGCAATCATGCAAATGTCCTATACTGATTTCAATTTTCTTTTCCATCCTTGTGACGGGCTACCTGTGCTACTAGGCCACAGGAACCCCAGATCACCATTTCCCAATTAAGCATCACTTCACTTAATGTGTCAGGTTCTAAACTTAACTAAATGTAATTACCACATCTTCCATCTTGTACTGTTATCGCCTTCTACATCCCAAACACATTGCCCTCTAGCAGATCACTATCCGCGGCACGGTTTGCCTGAAGTCTTTGACCTTCACTTGAGCACAAACCTGGGCTTCTGTGATATTTCACTGAATGTTTCACCATGTTTGGCTAGCGAGTGCCTCTTGTAGACTCCATGGAGCCTAGTCTAACTACCCACGAAAGTTTCATCTGATAGCATCTCATACCTGTTGGCCGTGTGAGCCATATGTTGGAAAATTCGCTTAGAGACGCTGTTGAGCAAAGATCTTTCTTTGGCTCGAAAAGTGAGGATTTTCTTGTAATCTCTGTGCGAGATTTTGGGTTTATTTTTGCTCGATAGGAGCTCTTGACCAAACACCTTTCAGGCGTTTTGAACACAAAGGCTTAAATGTGTTAATCTTTGGTGATGGGTACGGTACTCGATGGGAGCTGTTATCTCTCTAGATAGACCATCTTCTTCACTCTATGACACAAAGACATTCCTTCATAAGCAGTTATTTGCGTGATGCCCAGAAAATCACGAATCCCAGCTACAATTTTGCAGTTTATTTCAAAACTTTCACGTCCGGATTATTTCATTAAAAAACAACAGAGATAAGCATTTTGTGCAAACAAAAACAAACAGCATTATAATCTAATTTTTAAAGCATCTTTTCCTTTTTTCTTCTTAGTTTACACCAATCCGTTGACACTTTCTTTGTAGCTTTACCTTTTTGGAACCTCATTTATCAAATTTGACCGACTTGTCAAGCCAAGAATTTAATCCAGATACCTCATACATAATTGTATTTACTGACAAACAATAAGCTTACCAAAGAAAGTCAATGGAACTGATTCCGAAACCTTTTTCTTAAATCTGGATAAACCTTTAGTTGCCTTTAGAAGATAGGAAAATTCGTGAATGCGAATTATAAGTTATAGTTTAAAATGAAAAGGTTTTGCTTAATTTGAAGAAGAAGGTTTGCGTGGTACAAAGAAAGATTTCAGTTTGTAGCTTTAGATAATTCTGCGACCGGAGAGATGCCCCTCAAACTGTGCCGTGTTGAGAACATTTGATGAGCTATTTATTCGTTAGTCTATTGCAAGTTAGGATACAAAGTTAGGATACTTTTTACAAAGAGTTTTACCATGTTTGTAGTACTATCATCGGGGCTTTCCAGAACACAATGGCGTTTCGGGTCATTCTTCTGTACTATTTTGTATATCTAATCACTTTATTACAATTCTTGCACGACAAACCGAACACTGTCGTCAAGCAAATGAAATCTGTAAGCGTTTTTTATGATTGTTTTAGAAGAATAATTTAAAATTGTTTTTGTGTTATTCGTCTTTATTATAAACTAGCTTTAGTTCAAGATCAGTTGAATGAATGCTCAAACCGCGAAGGAAAAACCGTGAGTTAAGTGTTTGGTAATGTCAAAACTGTTCTCAAAATAAACTCAAAATCTATATTCTCAATTTTCAAGGGATAGGACTCTGTAAATAGTTAAAATTCAGCTTAAGAATGTAACATAGGAAATCATAAATCATTATTTTCGATCCTTTGTCAAATGCCAAGGTTCAGGCACGCATTTCGCTACGAGGAGCAGTTTGTTCTCAACTCCATTCGCAGATTTTTGCGAATTTGATGTAAGACTTTCATACACAATCGATGGACAAAGTGTGTTAAAATGTGTTTGTAATCCCTAAACAGTCTTGTTTGTAAAGGAAGAATTAACTCGGTAGTGTTAACTAACAACTTTTTCACCGTAGATCTGCAGCTGTCTTGATTTCTTGGGGAAATTGTGAAGAAAGTGTAGTCGTAATTTTGCCTGCAGTTCGTCTCTTCGCTTTTTAGCGAAAACTACGGCATTTTTCAATAAAAGGTAGGAGTCATAAGACTTAAAAAACAATATGGTATGCTTTGTTTTCGTTTTAGTCAGCCTCGCAGCGACTTGATTTAAATCTGTTATTGATGAACTAGCTTCTCAAAAGAAGTGAACGAACTTTTTCACCACATGTAACAAACCATTTAGACTTCTCAATTCTTCAGTTTTACTACCAAATTGAGCTCAAATTCACAGCATCAATTCTTGTTAAGCAATGATAAATTATCTCACAAGAAAACAACAATGCAAAATTCCGTAAAAAACTATCGAAAGTTATTGTCACCACGGGTCATAAAAAGGCGTCTTCTTGAGTAGGTTTTCTTTTTCTTGTACAAATTCAGTCTTGTTTCTCTTTGCAACAGTAGGTTTTCTTGTTGAACTCTTTTATCAATGTCTAAAGTTATGCAGCTCTCTAGACCTAGACTTTAAAGACTTCCTGTAGCTGCCGAAGTTTGGAGAAACCTAATTAATCAAGGACAGTTTAATAAACATCACCGAACCCATTCTTGAAATAACTTCTTGAATTTCAAGACCTTCGGGAATCAAAATTGTGAACACAAAATCTTTGAACTCGTCTATATATTTGCAAAAATTCACTGAAAAATACTATCTATTTACAATTATGATTCGTTAGTTAAGTCAATGAGAAAATCTTTTTGGAAAACGTGAATACAAGTAACATAAGTTACATTGTACAAGAGGGTTCTCATATCATGGCGTCCTATGAAGAACCATATGTTGTCTTTTCTTCCTAACTTTGCACAATAACGTTGCAGTGAGTTTTGTTCGAGTTTTCTAAGTGATATAGAAGTTTTCAGGTCAAAAAATCGACAAAACGAGTCGAGAAACTGGAGAAAAATGCTCAGTTTGTTCAGGCAAGAGCTCAACTGAAGATGCCATTGTTTTAGACGGATTGTTTTTTCCCATGAAAGAGGAACTCCTTGAAGGTTACCAGTCACTATTTCAATCGCTTTTCGTTCAAACTCACTGGTAATTTTCACAAACAGTTTGGAACTGGAGAAACTCTTGAAGCTGGTAAAAATTCCAACCCAGTACAATCTTGATCCAAATGGCAATGAGTTTTTCGAGATGTCTGACCCAAAGCAACACAACACAACGAGTTTCTCGTCAACTTATGACAGCCTATCAACTTTACAACCGTAGTTCAAGTTCAATAACATCGACAGTAGCAATGTGGTAAACAGTGAGGATACCTGTTCCACATTTCACAGCTGTGTGGTAAGACCCCTTGATGGTGATGGAACGCGATGTGTTCGTATGATGGATGAGGAGGGCAGGCTGGGGAGTGATGGCAGTTGGTGGTCGGCGCTTTTAGTGTTCCTCCTGCTCCTGTTGAGGGTGAATATAAAGAATGCAAAGCTGTTAAACGTCTGTATTTAACTATAAACATCATGTACAGTAGTTTACCTAATCCATGAACTCTCTTCTTTCTCAGTGTTCGTGGGACGGTTCATGACTGAGACTACGAGACGAGACCCAATTATAAATACAGGATTGATTAAAGATACACAGACACTAAGGACAAACTTGAAAAGCCTTCCACTGAATATTCTGAGAAACGCAAGCGAGTATTCTCTTCGAGTGAATTTCCCCAAAGCAAATCTTAAATTAACGACTTTTCTCTAAGGATTTGACCAAAACGAAACTTTTGAATCACCACTGATCAAGAAAGGCTGAACTTCTCGATGTAAAGATTTGCAAAATGAATGATGGGTTTTAAGGACGTTCTTGGCTTACCTCGATTTTCTCATTCTATGAAGGATGAGACATTGTGAAAACAATAAAACGGTCGCCAACTCTCAACCAAATTCTCACTTTTATAATTTGCTCTGTTTGTGTATTGTCCGACGAACTATGTTTACTTCTGTAGCACTGTAAAGCGCATCACTGACCCACCCTGTAGTTTGATCATCACAAATCAAGGCGAGCCGGCAGAGAGAGTAATACTGGTGCGAGTAGCGTTATTATTAGCAACTAGTTGCGCATTTTTGTTGTCCGATTCCTCGGGTAAAATAAACTATTAGTCGGTAATGAAGATTCTTGTGTAATTTGAAGAATAGTTTGAAGAACCTTTCAGCATTGGTATTTGTGAAGTGAACTTTGATGGATGACAAGCGTCGGCCCGATCGAACTCCGCGGAGAGCTCGCTAATAGCGCAAGTATCACTTTCCTGCGAGTACAAAATGTATCACTACTGAACGTAGTTTCATCACAATCATTCATAATAAGACCAAGTTCATTCTTACAGACTATTTTCTGCTTTTGTTGGCGTGTAACTGAGAAGAGCTTTTTGTTACGGAGACTTAAGGTCGAACCACACGGGAGTCAGTGTTTCAGATCTCCTAACCTTCTGTTCCTTAAGCCTTTAGGTAGCATGACACAAGTCTAGCTTTAATTTCTGAGCACAAAAATCTCTGACATTGACAAACGATGCCAAATCCCTTGCTGAAATGCAGCATCAATAGTTTACGTGAAACATGTCGGGGTTTTTCCGCACCCTCTTTGAAAAACCGTTGAACAAATTCCCCAGGGTCAAGTAGCATGGTTCTTTTTCCCAAAAAGTCGCAAACCATTTCAGACGAACTTTCCAACTAATCGCTTGATTTTGATGAGAAAGTTCTGCCCACTGCATAATTTATACAGGAAGGACTTATGGGTTTTAAAGGCGATGGGTAAAATGTACGCAATTTGGCTATAATTTGGAGGTTACTTAATGTATAATTAGCTTAGAGGTCGTTAACTTAGCTACTTAGTGATGGTAGGCTGTTTATAATACGGGCATTGGTATGGCATTGTTTGTTGAAAATTGTTTTAACCCCAGACAAAACCAAACTTGGAAAAACAACAAATTGCTGTTCCTCAAAGACTTTGCTTAAGAGGTGATATAGTTTCAATTCGTTTTAAATTAAGACTAACACAACGCAACTTCATGAATTCTTCCTAACAGTTTAGTCATCTCGTGCTACTATTATAAACTTGTATACCTACCTAAGTTTATAAAAGGAATAGAAGATCTGGAAGTTGCATTAGTTTGGGCCGTTGGAATAGGAAGTCGATTTGAGACGTGTGGCGAGGTTCTTCTGTCAACAGCTTTCTCGTCAGCAAGGATGTTTTCAATGGAAAACGAACCACGGAATTTCGTAGACTTGTTTTGCTGCGTCGAGTTAGTTTCGACCCTGTGCAGGGGACGTTGTGGTAAGAGAAGCGCAGAGCTCCGATGCTGCGAATCCTGTGCCAAGTCTTCCTGGAAGTCCACAGAACGTTCAACTTGAAGCAATCTTTCTCGTCTTGCATTGATGTCACTGTCTCTCTTCTTAGGCTTCCTCCTGCGCCTTCTTCTGAAACTCCCGTCGGATAGCAGATAGTCGTTCAGTGAGCTTACCGTCCAGTAGTTGTCCTTCCCCCAGGGTCTTGCAGGGTCGCGCAAGATTTTGACGAAGCACTTATTAAAAGATAAATTATGGCGTACAGAGTTCTTCCAGCCCTGGTATGAACCCCTAAAGAAAACATAGTGTTTGACTAAGTAATCGTTGATCTCGGTCAACGTGAGTCTCTTCTCCGGTGAATTCAATATGGCTGTAGCAATGAGCGCGATGTAAGAGTGAGGAGGCTTCATGCGTTCTCCCTTTTCCATTCTCTGCGGTTTCTGTTTCAAAGACATTACTCTCTCAAGTATGGGTTGGAATGATATTGGCACCCCTAGGTCGAAGTGTTGGGAGTAGTGTCCTAGATTAACAGGACAGCTTTCTTCATGGTACTGTCCTCTTTTCTTTATCTCTATGGCTTGTAGCTCAACAAGATCATGGGCTATTGTGGTCTTAAAGGCACTCATCTATAAATAAAAGGATTCTTCCTAATCTCACTTTTACAAATCGGGCACTGACAATCGTGGCACCACCCACATCGTCTCGATTATTGTTTACAAAGCCAAATAAAAGCAATTAGACCAACTATAAGATAAGTATAACAATGTCTTAAGAAAACATTTGCCCCGCAGTGTGAAGACATGGACGAGCTTTTAAACTGAAGGGGAACCCGTTTCCTTGTCGCTCGGGAAGGTTTAAAATACTTTTAGGGTGTTTGGAAACACAAGGTAATGGAATGATATAATTCCATTGAATGCTCGCGTTTCACAGCATGATCTATCTATCATGATGAATTGACGCAGAATTTGAGCCGCGTTAGCGGGTTTATCAGTGCTGCATTGAGTGAAGATCTTTGTGATAGGGAAATTAATTAAGCGGCATCTTAGCGGTCATTGCTTCTGTCTTTTGCGTTAAACAGATTCCCTTTCAAATTCATCTTCATTAACGTCAGCAAATTAGTCTTGATGGCGTCTTGGAGAGAGCTTGGTCCGGGTCGATCGGCTCTATATCATGGCATGCCTGGTTTGCATGAGATAAATCCTGGGCATATCTTCACTAACTCCACTTAAAATCCCTAACATTTTGGACTGGAATTAAAATCATACCTGGCCTGACGTTAAGGCTGTTGTGCCACCATTTGGCAACTGAGGAATTTGAAAGAGAAAAACAAACAAACAAACAAATAAATAAATAACACGAAAAGTGTAACACCCGAGGTTGATACTGGCAAAGACGGTATATCTCTTCTTTTCATTCAATGGAAAATATATTAAGAACAAACCACATGAAAAAATGTTCATGAACCTGTCACGTGGCGCCCATTGCCATATAAACAAACAATTAACTATGGGGTTTTCTCTCTTATCGTGTACCAGAAGATTTAAAATAATCAAACAAGACAACTAAAGCGTTTTCTTATGTGTTCGAGCGATCATATTTAGAAGGTCATGCATTCTAGTGACATTACAAGGGGAGAAGTGTTTGTTTTATGGAGATTAATGGTTACAACAGCCCTTCAAGAGGCGCAGAATTTTCGATATCTAAACTTTACGTATGCTATTGGTATGCCATGAAATTGTTTACGCCCTTGGAGCTCAGACTCTTAAAACTATGAAACTCAAAGCTTGAAAACAGTTGCGAAATGTAAAGGAAGAGGCATACTTGAAATGTTTTTGGAAAAGTATCAGTTAAAACAATCAAATAACGTAAATATCTCGCGCATGTGTGTGTGTGTGTGTGTGTGTTTGGAAAAAAATTAGGATGTCAGGTTTTTTCAGCAAAATTTCAATTTTTTGAAAAGAATGCAAAAGAACGTGGTGATTCTAACATTTTTAGGTTATTTTAGAAATCCCCTTAAGGTAATTAAAACATGGTGAGAATTTTGTCGGATTTGTGCGCTGAAAGACACGAGCCATCTCACGACCTCCGTGTCACGTGCCAACAGCATTCTTAGAGCAATTTGTTCTCGATTCCTTTTAGCAAACTATTAAGACTTGTGTATTATAAACTTATTTCCCCGATGCGAAGAGAAGAAGTTCATAAAGGACAGAGGAATCGTTCGTCTTGCTCGTCTCGTTAGAGATAGGATGGTGTTGGTCGAACTTAGTTTAAAGTCATTTTCACTCAAGATAACTGATAAGCGATGATTATGAAGATAGATTTCAAAAGTGTAAATTTGTTTTTGTGGGATATTTATATTTTATATTCCAAAACAAAAACACCTTCGAAAAGAAAAACCTTCATTCTGCTTTTATTTTAATAGACTTGCGGAGTTTTTTTTTTTTTTTTTTTTTTTTTTTTTTTCAATGCGTTTGTTTTTTTCCTAACTAAAGACCTTATATCAAGCACGTGACTAATCCACAAAAGCGCGAACCCCTGACGTGATTTTGGAATCACGTTGAAACGTCCTTATAAGCCGCTTAACCCGTGTTTAGCCCTCAGTGAATAACTCAGAAGTGCTGGATGGTCAAAAGAGGGTGCTGCTTTAATTTCAAAACGATGTGTTAATTGTTGTCGTTTTTGGTTACACTGCTTCAGTGTTCGAGATAAGCGAGCCTGAATCCCTTCGGGCTCAATCGCTAATGTGATTAAGATTAACGTAATGGCTATTCATCACTGTCATTGGCTGCGGAACAACACGTTAGCTTGATACTTGATACTGGACCAGTAGTGTTTTATAAAGAGATTGCGGTGTTTGTAATAAGGTGATGTCATAGTAATTTTGTGCGCGCAAATCGGCCAAAACAGGTGTTTTTAGATCAAAAAGTCAAGCTTTCAAAATTCCCCAAATTTTAGTAAGCTGTTTCTGGATTAGTTTTATCTTTTCTGCACTGAACATTGTGCTCAAATGATTCAATCATGTGTCGACCATTTCCGTCTCAGCTATACAAACTAGGTGCATTAAAAGTCCATACACACTAAGGGTTTTGCTCCAGGGGCAGGCTCCCGGGTCATTTTGTACAACTAGTACGCACGAAAGACCATGCACAGGAGCTTGCTGCATGGTGTGGTCATCATCGCTGATATTTAACCAGTTTAATATCAGGGAGCGTGAGCCGGGGGCAAAATTCTGCTCCCGCCACAACCGTTTTTACACGCCGGTTATCTTTGGTACACACGATGGAGCCTGCTCCCGGAGCAAAACCCTTAGGGGTGTATAGGCCTTAAAGTCTGCGAGCAGTCTCTCTATTTTTGTTCTTCACTTTCCATATTTTTCTTCTAGATGCTCGGAGAATTCGAGGGAAGTTTAGGTTCTTAAACGTCCCTGGGGGTAGGGCTTGGGAGCGAGGAGCGTGGGGTTATTTGACTCGGTACAAATCCACTCGGGCTTTAAATAATAGCAATTGAAAACGAGACGCACAGTGATCGAAGGAAATAGAGGGACTGCTACGCGGTTCTCAGTTTTAATAATAAACTGATAATGGAGCAATGATAAATACAGTAACAAAACTACATACAGCTGTTTCAAAAAGGTTGACGGGGGCGAACGGCGAACGGCGAGGGCGAATGGCCAACGGCCAACGGCCAACGGCCAACGGCCAACGGCCAACGGCCAACGGCCAACGGCGATCGGTGATTGGCGATTGCACGACCGAAAGGAACTGTGGAGCGACAAGAATATCTTAATATTCATTTCTTAAATACGTAAACAGTACCTGCTGAAGAACTTCACTGAATGGTTCAGGCATTGTTTATAAGAAATGATTATGAAGAAATTCTTATTGCTCCACAGTTCCTTTTGGTCGTGCAATCGCCAATCAACGATCGCTATACGCCGTTCGCCCTGTCAACCTTTTTTGAAATAGCTGTATAAAAGGCTAACAGACCAACGATATGTTTTGATTTCTAATTCTCTGACAGCTATTGCAGCGGGTTTCACTTCTGGAGAGCCACATTTGCATTGTTTATGGAAAGTTTGGAGATCTTCAGAAACTTCTACAAGCACTTTAACAGTTATCAAGACTTTTTTAGCTGGCTGTGAGTAAGGTACGTATGTAAGAAGTATATTCACCACTTGCCGAGGTTAAGGTTGAGCACCATTCTTATAAACTCCTCATATCGTAATGAAATGACTCCATTCATCTTGTAGTCGTGGTATTTGAATGCATTGGTCAGGATCTGTCGATTAAGAGATATTTAGATGTGTCAGAGTAATACTGAATACTGCGTACTGAATAGCGTATTCCAAGACTGAAATGCATTATTGCATTCTAAAAGAAAATGATATGAGCTTCCTTTTCTCCTGTCTAACATACACGCAGGCAAATCTTTAAAGAATTGTTTGACTTTTCAGGGGCGGCGGAACGGAAAAAATGTTGGTGGAGCGAAAAACTCTCTCCGTTGATATGTACTAACATCCCCCCCCCACCCCAAATAAAATAAAAAAATTAGGAAAAACAGTTTATACGTACCCAAATTCGTATCCAATTTATTTAAGTCATTCACATCAGAAAAAAAATCGATCAATACGCAGGTCGCCATTTTGAATTAATTAAGGAGGCCAAAAGTTGGTGATGCAAATGCCCCACCTGCCCACACGGTTCCGCCGCCCTTGCTTTGTCTGGCAATACTTAGGCCCGTTGTCAGACACCCCTCCACTGAGTCTCATGTGCTGATACTGATTCTAATTTTAAAAGTCCGGCAAAAGAGCGCCTGGTCCAGACGGACTGACAGCAACTGATGCACGTACCTGTAACACTACACAACACTGAATAAAATCATCGAATCTTATAGCGGCTTGTCCGGAACGATCAAACTTGGAGACGAACATTTCCAACATATCTTCGCTGAAATTATGACCTGAAAACACAATAAAACATGATAAGTGACTGTTCATTTTGTGTGCGTGCGTTTGTTTTTGGGGGGGAGGGGAGGGGACTGGAGGAAACTTAGAGGGGACCTCAAAAAAAGGGAAAAAAGGAAGGGCGGGTTGAAATGTTATTTCTTACTTAAGGGTCTTGAAAAACTACAGACAAGGAATGTATTCTAGCAATATGAGCTTATTGGAGGTGGTGGCAGCGCGCGCGTGTGTGCATGCATGGAAGTGGGGTTTTTGAATTTTTTTTGAGGGCTTAATTAGGGTCTTAATAAGAACTTGAGGAGAACAGGGGGGGAGGTGAATTTCTTTTTGTTTTTCTTTAATTTTTCTCCAGCCCAGAAATTTCAGAATAT